>DF361467.1:34023-44275 GCA_000787875.1 Solanum virginianum | reverse complement strand
GTGACCTTGTCGGCCCGCGTTTATGCATATTTATGTTTGTGATTTGTCTGTTGGTTCGCTGGACTCTTCTATTTCAGGTGGCTAGTCAATAAAACAGGGAAAACTCTGCCGAAATTTCTGTAAATTATAAGATGGTTATAATCTGGGTTTGGTTTGGTAGTATTGTCTGGGTGCCCCTAATGGGTACCAGTCACGGCCCATAGGTTGGCTCGTGACAGTCAATCCTAAATAAGGCCAGAAAAAGAATTAAATACTAAAGTTTACCAAAAATAAGGGATTCTTTACAAATGGTTGTCAAATTATCAACTAATTAATCATACAAACAATGCACATAATTAATCACCATAGAGAGAGAACTATTCGTAAGGTTGAGAGAAACAGTCCCAGAAATCAGGCGTAGCAACAACATGGTCTCACATTGATGAACTCAAACTACATTCTATACTTGAAGTAGCGAAATAAGGTTCATATTTTACATATTTTCACATAGAGTTTAAACATGTATAAAAAAAATCCTTTTAATTGGAAGCATCAAGCATCTTTAGAAGAGGATAAGTAATTAAATTAAAGTTGACCTAGACGGATTTGAATAGATCCGTCTGCTCCTGCCATCCAGACTTTGATCCGGTGTTCGTTGTTGTTCGATTCGCTGTTGTAGTTTCACGGCGTGAGAGTGTTGCTTGGTGGCGGATTGATTTGGGTCGATTTGGTGGCTGGAAACAAAGGAGAGAAGAGGGGAGGCGTTTGGTTGGCTGTTGAAGGAGAGAAAAGAAGAGATGAAGAAGGTTTCGCCGGTGACGAGAGAGAGGGAGAGACAATGAAGGGAAATGGTTGTTGGGTTCTTTTTTCGGTGAGTATGGAGAGGAGAGGGGAGCGAAGAGGCTGGGGACGCCAGGTTTAGGGTGATTGTTCCGGTGCATGGGAGTGAGGGGAGAAGAAGATGGAGACGACGGGGTCTTGGGGGCTGTGCATGGGGTTTTCTAGTGAGGGACGAGAGAGGGAGAAGGTTGCCGGTAAGATGGAGGAGATGGAAGAGGAAGAGAAATGGCAGGACGGAGGGAGATGAAGGAGAGAGAGAACTGTTGGATCTCGGTGTTCTCCGACGAAGAGGGATGACGGGAAATGGAGAGAGGAGGGCTCATGGTAGTTGTCTCCGTCAGCGTTTGGATGGCTGCGACGGCTAGGGTTTTCGGGGACTCCGATGGTCGACGGAGAGAGAGAGGTGGCGTGTTGGTAGTGTAGAGTGAGAGAGTGTGATGGCTAAGAGGAATGAGGCTGGCGCGATTTCGCCGCCACCGGCAGTTTGGCAGTAGGGATGGGAGAACAGGTAGGGTAAAGGGGCAGCTAGGGGAGTGAAAAATGAGAGGAATTTTAGGAATTTGGGGTCTTTAGGAAATGAAAAAGGGAATAAAAAATTAGAATTATTTTGGTCTGTTGGATGAAGTGCAATGAATGGACAAGATTAAATCTTTAACAAAAATGGGTTGAAAAATTAAAAATTGGATCACAAATTGATCGAATTAGGCTAGAATTGAAAGATTTGCAAAAGAATTTAATTAACATTGAAATAAATCGTAAAAATATTGGTTAGATTTGAAATGAGTTGGATTAAATAGGTTACGAATTAAACAAATTGGGATAGAGTTGAATAGATTGTCATCTAATTAATAATATAATATGCAAACTTATAAAAATATTTTTAAAATAATAATATTTATTTAAAAAAATACGTAATATATGAAAAAAATATTTGACACAAAATTAAAATTATTACTTTAAATTAAAAAGTAACAATAATAAATAATATCAATAATTAAAAAAACAAATAATAAAGATTAGATATATAATAATAATAATAATAAGCAACAAAAACAACAGCAGCAGCAACAACAACAACAACAACAACAGCATAACAACAACAACAACACAACAACAACAATAACAACAACAATAACAACCAAGGTAATTTAAAAATGACAAAATAATTTACGAATAATTTTTTGATAATTAGGAATATTACACAATTATTTAGATAAAATTGAAAATAGATGCATTTATTTAAAACGTTCTGAAAATATTTATTTTAATAAAAAATGACAATCTAAAAAGGGTATAGGTCGATCAAAATTGGGTGTCAACAAAGACATCAAGAAATTCATTTACAACCGGGACCAACTCAATGGAAGGGACTTTGGACTCCACATCTTTGACTCTCACAAGATGATACAAACACCCATTGAAAATTAACCTATCGGCTTTAATGCATGAGATGTACCTACCCCTCACTGTTACATCATGACTTTCCAACTCAAGGATGAATTTGTTTGGAAATTGAAACTTGACCCTACGAGTCCTACAATCAATAGAAGCATAGTATGTATGCAACCAATCTAAAGAATGGGTTCATTTGGAAATTAAAACTTGATCCTATGGGTTCTACAATTAATAGAAGCATAGTATGCATGCAACCAATTCATTCCAAGAATAACATCAAAATCAACCATATCTAACTCAACAAGATCACAAGGTAAGATTTTATGCAAGATACAAACCGGACAATTTCTATACACCCTTCTAGCAACAATAGATGCACCAATAGGAGTAGACACCTCATATGACTCATGCAATAACTCCGACTCAACATGAAACTTTTTATCCTAGCAAAAATAGAGACTCTAATAGGAGTAAACACTTCAAATGACTGATGCAACAACTCAGGGTCAACATGAAACTTTTTATCAACAAAAGGGGTAACAAAGGAAAGAGTGGCACCCGGATCAATCAAAGCATATACATCAAGATCAAAGATTTTTAACATACCGGTAACTACATTGGGGACCTCACCAACACCTTGCCTTCCATGTAGAACATAGAATCGATTGTACCTTTTGGCACCACCTTGGGGCACCACCTTGAGGACAACCTCTACCCAATAGGACCGCATTTGCACCCCGAACCTTGCCACGGTTTCTTGGACAATCCACCTTCTTGTGACCAAACTCCCCACATACCACCTTGTTTCAAGTTCATAAACTCAACCAACTTTGCTTCTCTAAGCTTAAAAGGGAAGAACCGATTAAGGAAGGCCAATTTAAATTCCTCCCGAAGCACCACATCACCATTACCCTTCTCACCTTTCCATTGATCAAACCAAATTAGGCCATACCCTTGAGTTGGTACGCCGCCAACTTCGCCTTCTCATTTGGTCGAACACCCATGATCGACAAGATTTTGTAGATTTCATCAATAAACTCTTGTGGATCCTCATCCACCTTTGACTCATGGAAAATCGGAGGATTCATCCTCACGAAGTCCGTTACCCTAGCTCCCGGGGTAGTAGCATGAGGGGCTTGGGCCCCTTGTTGGACTTGGTTGGCCACTACTTGGGCAAGCATCGTAAGAATATCCCAGAGCTCACTATTGGTAAGTTGCTCCTCAGGAATTTGAGCCCGTCTTCATCTAGCATTCGGCATGATCTAGCATAGCAAAGAACAATCATTGGGGGGGACAACTTATCAAAATTCTAAAGCACGACTTAGAACAAGAAGAAGAGAAAAATTTCCTAAAACGTCTCATAGCCTCTTATTCATGTCATGATGCGCTTCACAACCATGAATAGGATTCTAATAGGCGCAGTGTGTTGGACACCGAGGATTTATCAACCTAGTGCTTTGATACTAAGTTTGTCACGTCCCAAGCCTAGGGCTTAGACGTGACTGGAGAATGGGGAACCCGAAGGGACCCAAATCAAGCCTCAGCAGCAGCAACAACAACAACAACAACAACAGCAGAAACAACAACAACAACAGCAACAACAAAAATCAAGCCTCATAGCATATCATTACACATCCTTGGTCGCGGAAGCAATATAAAACATCATAAGAAACATGAACAAGGGGAAATGAGACTAAGGGAAAAAGAGAGAGTGTGACAATTAAACAACATAGAGGAGTTAAAGCTCATGCATAAATACTCAACATGTCCAACAAACATCTTTAAATACATAGATAGAGCAGGGGCCAAGACAAAGTAATTGGGCTCACCCTCATAGTCAAATAGAACATAAAATAGTGTCTCAATACATAGATAAGAGGGAAACATAAACCAAAGTCCCCGAAATGGAGGAATCACCAATAAGCTTGGAACAGCACCGCCTATCCACATGGAGGAGGATGATCAACTTGGGCATAGATTCCTACATGGTGATATCATGTAGGCAAGAGTATGCGTTAGTACATTTGAATGTACTAAGTACGTGGGATGTAATGTAACAAGAGACAAGCTTCATAATCAACATGCATAATGATAGGCAATAGGTATAATATAGCAATATGTCATGTAAGATCAGTGCATAAGTAAAACATGTTTAGGTAAATCATGCTCATATCGAATATCATATATGAAGATGAGACCAAGCTAGATTTCCAAGGTATGAACCCCTTGGTAGGTTGCTGATGTTGTCACCCTATTACCTAGGTGGAGATGAGTATTAACCCTCATTCTAGGTTGGTGACACCCACATGTAAAATCAACTTTAAATCATGCAATATTAAGTAAAAGAGGGTTTAGGCACCATGGGTGAAAGGACCTAATGGTTCAACACTACATACCTTATCTTTTGTGAAGTTCTTGAAGAAGACTTTAATGGAGATTTGTAGCTTGGGTGAGATCCTTGAAGAAATCCTTGAGATTGGCCTTGAGTTTGGGACTTGAATTTAGGGTTAGAAACAAGTCTAAGTGTTTAGGCAAATATTAGGGAATGTTTTTGGGTGATATGAGGGTGAAATAAGGCTAAGTATAGGTGAAAATACCTTTGGAAAAACTTAGGTCCAACACTTAGAAAAATCTGGACGAACTAGGAAAAGACAATGCAGAAAAATACATCTCTCCGCGTCGCGGAGAGGTGCAGACCCTCACTGGAAATTGCACCAAGCGAAATTTTATAATTCGATTCCTTTGCTTTAAATTCGAGGTTAGACCCTTGTCATCCTAATTTGGACCCCTGAACAAGACTATGAAGTTGGATTTTCAAAATTCTAAACGAAATTTTAGATATACGGAAAACAAGATTCCAGGCACTTTCGACGCACGTTTTTTGAATCTTTTTGGGATCATTTCAATTTAACTTAATAATAAAAAGAATTCATCTTTAATATAGGTAAAAAAAAATCTTGTTCATTGGTAATAACACTATTAGAAAAATACTAAAACTCATCAGACTCCATTATGCTGTTAATGATTTATTTTTTAAAAAAAAATTAACGTACTTTCATCATTTATTTTTCAGGGAGAAATATAAAGAAACTCTTAAAAAGAAATTATTTTATTTATTTAAAGTAATTAATGTTGATCCATTAACTTTTAGAGCTTGTTTGGAAGGACACCTTGGTAATTGAATTTGGTGGAGTTGAGTGTAATTACACTGTCTGACTTGTTTTGTTAGACAGGTAATTGAGTGTAATTGACTGAGTGTAATTACACTTTTCAATTCACAGAGAGAGGTTGTGAATTGCAGGTAATTACATGGTGTAATTATATGCTGATTACTTTTTAATTTCTTTCTTTTATTTTTATAGTTTCGTTTTAATTTTTTTTTCTATTTTAATTATTTTAAATTCTTTTTATTTTTATTATTCTATTTTTCCTAAAATTATATTTTATTTTTATAAGATTTATTATTAATTTCTTTCTTATTCTCGATTTTTGTCATGTGATTCCAATATTTCCTACAATTTTTCACATTATCTTTTTTTTTATATTTTATTTTATTTTTCACTAACATGATTTTATTAGCATTCTAATTTTTAAATTAAAGTTGAATTCATTGTTGGATAAAGTTATAAATATACATATTTTTTCTTTTAAATCATATTTATGTATGTTATATTGAAATTTGGCTTATAGTATTATGTTAATTTGTTCATTTTGAAGTTAAACTTATGTTATATTTTTTAGTTTCATTTGTTTTTGTAGTATTGACTTGATATTTCACATTACAAGCCATTTTTTTTAGTTATATTAGATAGATTATTTTTTTATGTAATATTTTAACAATTTTACTATGACATTATATTTATAATATTTAATATTTTTATCAAACACACATTTTATGATGTTCTCTTAAAAACTTATATTTTTAGTTTTAGAATTAATTGAATTAAAATATAAATTAATTTTTTTATAATATTACTTAAGAATATATATTTACTAATTAATATATTTTTAATAGACAATAAATATCTTAAATATTTAATTTAATATTATTTATCAATACTTATATTTGTCTAATATAAATTTTAATTTTAAATAATTAATTTTTAGTTTTAAAATTTAATAAAATTTTGTAATTACACTCATGCAAACCAAACAACACGCTTATAATTACACTCTAACAAATAAATAGAATAATATAATTATAAAAAGTGTAATTGTTAAGATAATTACATCAATTTCAATTATCAGGTAATGTTTACTAATTTTTTTTACAAAAATTAGCACATGAACTTCGACTTTTAAAATGCACGAAAACATAAATAAAATAAAAAAGTTGATGTAAATTGTAACGGTCAAAACTGATCATCTTCGATAAGATAAGGCAAGAGCTCTCACTCAGTACTCTTCTTCTACTTTCACCTCTCTTCTCTATCCATGGCGGAAGTTTCTAGAGTCCTTCAATCAGTTTTTCTTCCTCCTTTCTCCCATAAAATAGACAATTCCAACTTTACTTCCTACAAATTAATCCAACTTTACTTCCTACAAATTGTATAGAAGATACAGACCCAACATCATTATCCGATCTTCATCAATTTCCACTACTGAAACAACAAAATCCATAAAGACCCAGAACATTCCATGGGGATGCGAGACTGATTCTCTTGAAAATGCGTCAAATTTGCAGAAATGGTTGTCGGAATCAGGGCTTCCTTCTCAGAAAATGGAAATTCGTAGAGTGGATGTTGGAGAAAGAGGACTCGTTGCTCTTAACAATATTAGAAAAGGGGAAAAACTGCTTTTCGTTCCTCCTTCGCTTGTCATCACAGCTGATTCGGTAATTATTTTCAATTTGTTTAGGGTCCTTTGGAAGGGTGTATAAGAAATGTTGTACGAATTAGTTACGCAGGAATTAGTTATGCCCATACTGTTTGGTTGAGGAGATGTGAAAATTTGTTGTTGTCCCTTTTATATCTGAGCATGTAACAATCTAATAGTTGAAATGATCCTCTTTATTGACTAATTTCAGTGAACAATAAAAGGAGCATGTTTACAGGCTTCAACTGTAATTTACCCAACAGATGAAGTACTCTATGGGTATCGATTATTAATATTGCAGATAACTGAAAGTTTAAAGGACTTATTGTTGTAATACTAAAGGATGAGGAACAAACATGCACATGAAATTAAATTTCTATTTAGGTGATGGCCAATTTGTCTAGCAAGTAGAAACAGGATGTTGATATGCTTCGACCTAACTTCTTGGCATCTTAATGTATCTCATGCTAGGTATCTAAGTTGAACTGTTAGGAAGTGTAAACCTTGACTCCCATGGTTGACTTTTGCCAATACGCCAATGTTTTGCCACTGTTTGTTGCCTCCGTTGCGAAACTCTGGCTTATATAATTTAGATCCCCTGTCTGTAGGAGACAGTTGTATAGTATGTTGCGTAGTATAAAAACCTTGAGAACAGGTTCAAATTGCAGCTACAGCATATATCGATATATGCATGTTCACACCGACATCACAGGTACATACATTCATTCGTACACATGCGAGTATGCACAATGTAGCTCTCTCCAGCTAGACAGAGTTCAATAACTAGATGGAATCTATCATTTACTCTGAATTTCCACTCTTCCAAAAGATTACACTAGCCTCACATATCTGTATCACATCTCTTAACAAATAAAGTTGAATCCTTTCTATAACAGATACTTCTTATACTTAACATTGCGGTGAATTTTTTTACCTTGTTTTTATGCTTAGACATATACTAGTTAATAGTGCAGCTTAGGAGACAAAATGTCTACAAATGGATCTTAACTGTTGCTTATATAATTTCATATCACTAGAGGTAATGGAAAAAATAGATGTATTAAAATCTTTTAGAGTTGTTGGTTTATATACTAAGGCTATACATGTGTAATGTAGCTTCGATAGTAACATAAGTAACTGCAAGATGAGGTGTTCTGTTTCTCCTTTGTTAGTTGTGGTAAGTTGGTTTACTAAATAGGAAAAATGAACAAAGGGAAACAGTCTAGCATGTGTTTAGAAATGGTTGATGTTAGATACTTAAATTTACATGTTCAACATTGTCAATTTTTGAGAGAAAGACATGAGCCCTCCATGTTGGATCAATAATTAGCTTCCTAATCAATCGAATCAGATGGTAGGGACATACTTGAAGTATAGAATATAACAGATATAGTCACCATTAGCTTGATTTTGGTAATAACAGAAGATTTTTCTTTGTATTGATATGTACTGGAGATGCCAGAAATGGAGCAACTCAGGTGCTGGTGAAGTTTTAAAACAATACAATGTACCAGATTGGCCTTTTATTGCTACATATTTAATAAGTGAGGCAAGTCTCATGAAGTCTTCAAGATGGAGCAACTATATATCTGCCTTGCCTAGGCAGCCTTACTCTCTCTTATACTGGTAAGCCTTTTCCACTGATTTTGGTGTCTTCCAAATCTTGTTCAACACTTGAGAGTTCTTCCTTTACAACATAAATGGTACATGCTCAATAAGTCCCCCTACAGCTTCTCCATGTCTTTTCAGGACTCGATCAGAGCTAGATAGGTACTTGGAAGCATCACAAATAAGAGAACGGGCGATTGAAAGGATAAATAACGTCATTGGAACGTAAGGCTTCTTTAGTCAATTTCTCAGATGTTATAATTTGAAGCAGTTTTAACCCTACTTCTTTTTGGGAAAATTACTTTTGGTCACTCAATTATTAGCTTTGGTTCTCGTGACACCAGTGGCGGAGTCATGATTTTCACTAAGCGAGGTCAAAATATTAAGAAATAAACACATGAAAAAGTCAAAGGAGATTCAAAATCTACTATATATACATAAAAAATGTTTTAACAATATACAAAAATAATTTAAACAATGTGAGGGGGTTCATCCCCTACTTGGCTCCATCTCTGTGTGACACCTCACCAAGCACACTTTACAAGGGTGGGGTGTTTTAGTGAAGAGGAATATAAACAATTGAGATCAGAAGAATGAACAATATGTCAAATACACTATAATCCTCATGACACAAAGAAGAAGTACCAAAAAATACCACACATTAGCAATATAATGTTACAGTCACATTGTATAATAGTTACTTGTTCATTGGATTTGCAAGAATCTGTTGCGTGGGGATCAAAAGTGCACACTTGAAATAATTGAATGTTAGAGAATGATTAGCCATATCACAATGATCATGTCACGTCCCGGGAGTACACCCTAGGCATGACCGGCACTCAGAGACTATTGCTAGTCCCCAAGTGAACTTGACCTCATCACATTCATTCAATCACAATTTAACAGCAAAAGACATCAACAATAAAAAATAACTCAAAATAGAAATAAATAACCTAATCAACAATCAAAGGCCAAAGACCAACCAATCTATCAAACTGAATAAGACTAGTATAAAAGAAACTAGCCAACAACATTTTGGCTATTACCTTCTCCATTACTATGTTCTCATACGCAGGAATACCCCTGTTAGCCGGCTTTTGTAGCAAATTCTATTTGTTCTTCGCCGCTTTGGGTTGTGGGGCTTACTTCCTAGCCCCAGTGGGAGTAGTGACTAGCGTTATAGGTCGTTGGGCGGCCGGAAGGTTGCCACGAGTAAGTAAGTTTGGGGGACTGAAGGCAATTCTCTGTGCACCAGACACGTAGCTTACCGAATCAGTTGTGACACGGATGGGAATGCATGCTACGAAAGATAGGGCCGAGTCTGATACATCAACCGTCTACTCAATATCCTTGTACGAGTCCACAATGACTACACGAGATGAACCTTGGTTTGGTGAATTGAAGTTGGCCTTAGGTGTAATAGGACTCCCAGTTACTGCGCGTGATCGTATACTGAGGTGCTCCTCGTCGGTTGTTGGAACGACACGAGCCGGGCTGGGTCTCGATTCAGAAAGATGAAGGGCCTAAAAGTCTAAATAGGGTGTGAAAAATTCCCCATCTTATTGGGGGCGAAAAACAAATCGACATCTCGATGTGATACAATCCTTTCGATTTT
>DF361467.1:6427-33984 GCA_000787875.1 Solanum virginianum | reverse complement strand
TAGTTGGGAAAGAACGACAAAGTCCATCCGAACCGTCCAATGAAGAATAAGAGTTGTAGAAGTAGAAGCTATAGGCGGAGTCTTTTGAGTAGCGGTCCACGAAGCTGCATCCCTACTCACTTAGTCGGTCACCAATCTTCTTTTTTAGGGAGTCGGAGACGATTGAAGAGGCGGCAAAATAGGAACTCCAATCACAACTCGGCAATCTAGTCTAACCCTCAAACTCTACTGTCTAAATGGTGCTCATGGCAGGTTCATGGCTACCAAAGATATAAATAAAATACTGACTCAAAAGCAAGAAAGACACAAGTGTATCCTCCGAATGCAGGGGAGGAATCACCAATCAGCTGATAGGGGGACAAGATCCTCAATGAAGCGCCTGTTGATAATCTCTAATACTTGTCTCTACTTCATGAAAAGATGCAGGACCAAATGAACTTCAGTACGTGGAATGTACGAATATGTAAAATGGCAGAATGAAACATGCATCAGGGAAGAACACATCACTCAGACAATCTCAGTCAAGAAGACAAGAACTCAATCAAGTGTCATAAGTCTAAAGTAAATAAGGCTTAGACAATGACCAATCATATACAATCCAATCCAATCATTTAGAGTACTATCAAGGTCTATATGAGCCAGTGATCATACAACAATCTCGTTGATGTTGCCACAACCGTCCAATACTTTGTCAGAGTAAAGGACGATTCTCCAATCAGGATCCAACAATCAATCAAGTCCTATTGTTTCACGATAAGGAAAATAGGGAAACTTCCGTCTTAACGGTTCAATCCGCTCCTACATTTGGCGACGTAGTTATTGAGTTCGAGTTGGACTTATTCTCACTCAATTCGATGCTCGATACTCCTCCCATGACTCAATGCTCATAAACAATCAATTCCAATTAATGAGTCTCTTATGGACTCTTTCAGTTCATCAATTTTTTTCACAATCAAGCCTTTCGACTTATCAACCATCCGATCAATTCCCAATCACATATTTCAAGAGTGGTTTAGATATACATTTATGATAACATTCATTCAATCATTTGGGTTCAAGTTATGAAAATACAAAAGGGCATTCTAGTCCCATCAAGGTTACATTCGTATTCAATACCATTCGCATTAATAGGTTGCACAATTCATGCTTCTATTACCAATCAATGCATCTAGACATCCAATTTTAAGAGACAATATAGCCGGGGTCTATGTAGTAAATGATGCAATTCATTTATTCAAGCAATTAATTCATGAGAACTATCAATCATATAATAGCATGTAAGAATATTCTAGGATTTTAGAAAAAAATCTCAAGAAAATATTCATGGAAAGCTAAATCATTCACAATTCAATTAATCTACATGGAAGAACTCTTTCCATGTTTTAGATAGCCTTATATACCTAGAAGAAAAAAAGTTCTTGAAGAAACCTTTGGTATGAACTTGAAGATGAGGAACCCTTGCTTCATCTTTGGGAGAGTTTTGAACATAAACATATAATGCTTTCAGGGGTTTATGCATTAACGGGAGATTATTAGGCTATAGGATAGGCTTAGAGAAGTTAATTAAGGATACAAGGTAAAAAATATCCTTCTAGGAAAGTCAGATAATCATCAAAATTGAAAAAAAGGGACCTTTTAATGAGTTTCGCCGGCAAAATCGGCAGTCTATGGGTCCCATCGTCGAACCATTCGGCCCGTACCCCGAATGGGATCTTTAGAGCGCCCTTTTTGACAGTTTCTGAAGTTTCTCGGAGCCATTCGACGGTCAAATCAGCGGATCGCCGAATGCATTTGGCGGTCAAATTGACCATCGCCGAATTTCATAGCTCAGACACGTTTAAGTAAAATGGTCATAACTTTTTACTCTGAACTACGAATAAGATAAAACTGGATGCGTTGGAAAGATAATTCAAAGACCTTTAATTTATTCATCTCAAATCTATTATCCCCCTATAAAATAGAATTTAACACATATATGCAAGGTAAAATCACTCGGTATGATCCCATACGCATAAGAGGAATGTTCGGATCTTAGCTTAGAAATTTTCAAAGTTTACGGATTACAGCTGAATTTGTCAAAAACTGAAGAAAACTGTTGAATAGTTCATTTATTTTCATTGAGAAAAGTTGTGTTCATTTATTTAGAATCTTTGTGCTTGCTAACTAATATTTGTTTCATGATCTCTGATGCAGGTACAATGATTTAAGGCAAAGAATATTTTCCAAGCATCCTGATTTATTTCCTGAAGAGGTACATAAATATAATGGACAGCTAATATTTGATGTCGGATAGAATTTATCTGTTTGTCATTTTTTATTTCTTGGTGGTAGAATGTTTGTCTATGTAAAGTGATAAGATGCTATGGAGGTTCATATTTCCTGGAGTCTATTTTTATATAATCTACTTTTGTGTTCAAACTGGTATACTACACAGTCCTCTGGTAATGTGGATTTAATTCTGCATAAATAATCATATTGTTTGACCAAGTGGAGCAATCAAATAGGCTAGCTTCTTTTCAACTGAGTGCTTGTTTCACAATAGATCGATTTTACATACTTCCATCCTGAAAAAACTTTTTATAAATGAATTCTGTACAATATAGATCGTCAGACTGCTTCTTCTATTCACCAAGATCAGCACTTTCTAGAACTGATTGCACGTGTTGTAGAAAGAATGTACGTCCTGCAATGATTTTGGTTGTCTGGAGAAGTTGAGAGAGGCATTATTCTACAGTTAATTAGAGGGTGGAGACTTTACAATGCCTATTGCTATTTTTTGCTCCATTTGGTGTCATGATATTTATTAAACAATCTGCTGCATGTTATTGCAGATATTCAACATAGAGACTTTCAACTGGTCATTTGGAATTCTCTTCTCACGTTTGGTGAGTTACATACATGGCAGTCACAAAATGTGCCTGTCCTGTGAGTAGTAGAAATTGAGTGCAGAAACCATGATGTGGTGTCTTTAGAGAAATGATATACTAAAAAAGAAAAAGAGATTGTGCCATCACTCTTGTGCTCGATGAAAAAGATCTACTTCATGAGAAACTATGCAGTGTTTCCTAAATTGGTTTGTGTGTTCACCACAGGTCAGGTTGCCCTCCATGGATGGAAGAGTTGCGTTGGTTCCTTGGGCAGATATGCTGAATCATAATTGTGAGGTTGTGAATAACACTTTTGTGAAAATGTTTGTAAGTGACATATATGATACAACTCTGTGTCTGATTTTCTTCAGCTGTTTTAATTGTTCAAGGTGGAAACATTTCTTGACTATGATAAATCATCGCAAGGAATTGTGTTTACAACGGACAGGGCTTATCTTCCAGGTGAGCAGGTACACATTATTCTGATTTTTCGCAAGTGATTAGCTAAATTACCTTATTTCCAAAATTACTATATCCTCTATCCTCAATGTAAGCTAACAAACAATATTCTGATTATCTGAACAGAATTTTGTTAGTACACATTTATCTATTGTTTATAAACCCAGCTAAAGTACGCAACATAAAATTATATATATATAATGTAATTCTTTTCATGATGAAAGCATCCTCGTAGAACCACTTGATGTTTTGGATAATCATGACAGAGAATGCCTTGCATACATAAAGCGTGAGATTTGATTGTGCAGGTTTTTATATCATATGGAAGGAAATCTAATGGAGAGCTTTTGCTTTCATATGGATTTGTTCCTAAAGAAGGCACTAATCCAACTGACTCAGTTGAGCTGTCATTGTCACTTAAGAAATCTGATAAGTGTTACAAGGAGAAGGTGGAAGCTCTTAAGAAGCATGGATTATCAGCGTGAGTACTTCAGGCATATGTACAGTGAAATGGATACTTATGGATATATTTATTTCTCTTGCTTGAGTATTTCCTGACAAAATGTAAAAATCGTCTCACTGTGGTTTCTTGTTATCAGGAAAAAAGAAAAAAAGGTTTTCATTGATTTTGGTGTCTTTTTGTTGTTTATGTTTAAAAATACTGACTTGCAAATTCTCGTTGACCTTGAACAGATCAGAATGTTTTCCAGTACAAGTCACTGGTTGGCCACTGGAGTTAATGGCTTTTGCTTATCTAGTGGTCAGTCCACCAAGCATGAACAGACAGTTTGAAGAGGTACAATAAATCTCAACTTCTCAAGTTAGAAAAATTAAAATACGTTCTTTAATCGGGAAAGAAATTCTAAAATTAAGCTCATTACAGATGGCTGCTGCTGCATCAAATAAGGCAACATCAAAGAAAGATATCAAGTACCCAGAAATAGAAGAAGATGCATTGCAATTTATTCTCGATAGTTGTGAATCTAGCATATCAAAGTATTCCAAATTCCTTCAGGTAGGAAATTACTTCCCTCAGTGTTACTGTTCTATAATAACACTAACATGGATACTGACATGGGTTGTTGCTTAGCCATCATGTAGTCCTGCAGAAAGAGAAATAAGAGAGCTTTTTTAATGGGATTGAAAATGATTTTATATATTTGAGGAGCTTTTTATTTCAGGTTAGCTTTTGGTTATTGTATAGAATATTAGTGTCATTTGTAGAGGACAATATTCTTGTGTGGCTTATATACAGGAATGTTTCCACTAAAACATCGGTCATAGAGATGATATAGAGAAATGTGCCTTTTTTTTGCCTACATAACAATAAGTACCACGTAACTCTGTCTACCTAGGCTAGGACAAATGGGAAGAAATCCCCTTTTAGTCTCTATCGGGATTTGAACCTGAGACCTCATAGTTCTCAATCTACTTCATTTGACCACTAGGCCAGGGGCGGATTTACCTGTATGGAAGGGGTGTCACGTGACACGGCTTCATCAAAATTTTTTTATTAAATATACTGAAGATAAAAATAATTCAAAAGTGCACACAGCTCAGGTGGTTTGAGGCGCGAGTGGGCAGCTGGACGCCCCATGTTCAATTCCCCTCGACAACATTTCTATTTTTCCCCTCTTCCTGACCCGGATCTAGCATGCCTCTATCCCAAATAAGATAGTGTTTCATCTGTAGTCTTAGGTATGGAAATAGAGGACAAAGATGACACAAAAGCATAGTAGGATGATGTCGTCCTGGGTTCGATTCCCCCTTGCATCACTTTGTTTTTTCCTTTTCTTGTCCACCTATTTCATTCAAAATTAATCTATTGCTTTTGTATTTTATAAATAGTATTAAAATAAAACTTGAAATCTTTGAGTCCTTTATCAATTAAAATTGTAGTTAGATAAAAATAAAAATATTGTTAGACTCCTTATATTTATATATTTGTGACTTGTGAGTTTCTTCAAAAAAAAAAAATTCTTGTTCATCAATCACTGTCATATTCAGCATCTCAAGTTGGATGTGAGTATTTTCGTTTCATTCTGTTTTTTTATTATGTGTTTGAAGTTTTTTTTATTTTTATTTGTTCATATAATAATTGTGGCAAATATGAGAGAAAAATATATTATTGACTTGTGTGTTTACATTGTTACATAAAGACTCTATTTGTAGATACTACAACCTAATCCAAGTCCTACTAGGATACAACATACTGTTCCTATTCCAATTCTAAATAGGACTATGTATTTCTATTTTTATTCTAACACTCCCCCTCAAGCTGGTGCATACAAATCATAAGCACCTAGCTTGTTACAACAACAACATACCCATGGAATCCCATAAGTGGGGTCTGGGGAGGATAAACACCTACCTTGTTACAGATATAATTAATACGAGGACTACTGAGGGACTTGGTGAAGATATCTGCAATCTGATCACTTGACTTCACAAACTTTGTAACAATATCTTTTGAGAGTATTTTTTTTTTGACAAAGTGACAATTAATCTCAATGTGCTTGGTGCTTTCATGAAACACTGGATTTGATGCTATATGAAGGGCCGTTTGATTATCACACACAAGTTCCATCTGATTAACTTCGCCAAATTTTAGCTCCCTTAATAACTGTTTGACCCAGATAAGCTCGCAAGTTGCTGTAGCTATTGCTCGATATTCTGCCTCTGCACTCGACTGAGCAACCACTTTTTGTTTCTTGCTTTTCCATGACACCAAATTATCTCCTACTAATACATAATATTCGGATTTAGACCGTCTATCAGAGGGTGATCTTGCCTAATCAGCATCTGTATATCCCGTGATATGCTCATGTCCTCGATCTTCGAATAGTAGTTCTTTTTTGGGCGCTGACTTTATATATCGCAGAGTATGAATAACTGCATCCCAGTGAGTATCACAAGGGGAAGTCATAAACTGACTTATAATACTCACAGGGAATGAAATGTCAGGTTTAGTCATTGTGAGATAATTTAACTTTTCCACTAGTCGTCTATATCTTTCTGGATTACTGAGTGGCTCCCCCTGTCCTGGAAGCAGTTTAATATTTGGATCCATAGGAGTGTCATTGGGTCTATATCTTATCATTCTTGTCTCCTCAAGAATGTCTAAGGCATACTTGTGTTGAGAAATAACAATACTTGATCCAGACTGAGCAACCTCAATACCTAGAAAATACTTTATTCTGCCAAGGTCTTTAGTTTGGAAATGCTTAAAGAGATGTTGCTTCAAACTAGTGATATTATCTTTATCACTGCCAGTGATAGCAATATCATCGACATAAATAATTAAATAGATATATAAATTTGGTGTAGAATGCCGATAAAATACAGAGTGATCAGCTTCACTGTGAGTCATGCCGAACTCCTGAATTACTGTGCTGAACTTTCCAAATCAGGCTCGAGGAGATTGTTTCAGATCATAGAGTGCCTTGTGCAATCGGCATTCAAGTCTATTAGACTCCCCCTGAGCAACAAAACCAGGTGGTTGCTCCATATAGACTTCTTCTGCAAGATCACCATGTAGAAAATCATTCTTAACATCCAACTGATGAAGAGGCCAATGACGAATGACAGTCATAGATAGAAGAATATGCACAGATGCCATTTTATCCATGGTAGCAAATGTATCAGTAAAATCTAGCCCAAATATTTGAGTATATCCTTTGGCAATAAGGTGAGCCTTAAGTCGATCAACCTGACCATCTGGGCCAACTTTTACTGCATAAACCCAATGGCAACCAACGGTGGATTTACCTGCAGGAAGGGGGACAAGTTCCCAAGTACCGCTCGTATGTAAAGCAGACATCTCATCAATCATAGCTTGCCTCTATCCCGAATGAGGTAGTGTTTCATTTGTAGTCTTAGGTATGGAAATAGAGGACAAAGATGATGCAAAAGCATAGTAGGATGATGTGGGACGATTATAACTCAAGAAAGTATAATGTGGGTTAGCATTTCGAGTGGATCGTATGTATACCTTTTTTAAGTGCATTTGGTTGGGTAGGAGCAGGCAAGTCTGCAGTAGGTGCAGGGTCTGGCGCATGACATGAATTATCTGGAACTGGTGTTGGACGTGGACGACGATGATAAGTCAAGAGAGGTGGAGGTTTGTTGGGTTTTGTTAGATGTGGCACTATGATTGGAGATTCCTCAAAGGTCGGTAGAGGTAGGACTTGAGGTAGAGGTAAGACTTCAGAGATATCAGGACGATCTGATGATGTATAGTAAGGTTGAGATTCAAAGAATGTGATATCAGCGGACATAAGATGTTGATTAAGGTCAGGGGAATAACAATGATACCCTTTTTTAACTCGAGAGTAACCAAGAAAGACACATTTGAGAGCTCGAGGGGCTAATTTATCTTTTCTTGGATCTAAGTTATGGCCAAAACATGTGCTCCCAAAGACACGAGGAGGTATAGGATGGAGATGTGGCAGAGGAAATAGTATGGAATGTGTAACCTGATTTTGAGTAGAAGATGAGGGCATTTTATTAATTATTAAATAACAAGATGCAAGGAGAACATCGCCCCAAAAACGCAGTTGAACATGGGACTTAATGAGAAGAGTGTGAGCAGTTTCAATAAGATGTCTATTCTTTTGTTCTGCTACACCATTCTGCTGAGGGGTGTATGGACAAGATGTCTGGTGAATAATTCCTTGGTGTGTCACAAACTCCTGAAATTGAGAGGACATGTGTTCTAATGCATTATCACTATGAAGAGTATGAATGGAAACTCCAAACTGGTTTTGTATTTCAGCAGGAAAACTTTTAAATATGGAAAATAACTCCGAACGATCTTTCATTAAGAAAACCCAAGTACATCTTGAATAGTCATTAATGAAAGTAACAAAATAATGAAATCCTAAGGTTGAACTAACTCGACTAGGACCCCAAATATCAGAATGAACTAAAGAAAAAATAGACTCCGAACGACCCTCAGTACTACGTGAAAATGTAGCGTGGGTGTGTTTCTCAAGTTGACACAACTCACAATCTAATAAGGATAAACTAGACAAACTAGGCAATCTTTTGCAGTTTAGATAGACTAGGATGTCCCAAACGTCTGTGAATTAGGTTTGGAGGATTTGTGACGGAGCATGCTTTGAAGGAATTTGAAGAGGTAAGATAATAATGATTCATGTCCTGTGCCAATTATCTATCCCGTATTGTGGTCCTGCATAAGGAAAAAATCATCAAAAAAATAAATGTCACAATGTAACTCCTACGTCAAACGACTAATAGTTGCTAAATTAAAAGGAGAACCAGGAATATAAAGAACAGAATCTAAGGTGATAGAAGGTAAGGGTTGGGCTTTTTCCAATTGGCTAAAGTAATAGCAAGAAGCGATTGTCAGTAAACAATATCAGACAAAAGCGATTTATTACCAGAAATATGATCAGAAGCGCTAGAGTCCATAACCCATGATCCAAGAGTACTAGACTGTGAAACACAAGCAAAAGAATTACCCGCAACAGGAACAGTAGGTTAAGGAGCTGATGCTGCTTGTCGAGACAGTTGCTTGCTAGCTCGATACTAAAGGAACTCGTTATATTCCCTTATAACAATAGGATCATAACTAGGCGATGGACCATGCAAAGTATAACTGATGTCCCGAGTGTGTCAAAACTTGTGGCAATAACTACACTTAGAGCGAGATCTTCCCGAACGACTTTTGGAGCCAAACATATCAAACCTAAAAGACATTTTTTGAAATAAAAAAAATTGGTTAAAAAAATAAAAAAAAATATGGATCTGCCTCGGAATGCAGAGGGGACCTCACCGAGGAAAAAAAAGTTCAAAGATTTAAATGATGATTACTTTTCTATATTAGTTGATGAATCTCGTGACGTATCATTTAAGGAGCAAATGGTTGTTGTTTTGAGGCATGTTGATAAAAAGGGAAGTGTAATAGAGAGATTTATTGATCCTTCAGGCTGCTCCATGTAGATCTCAATATGCGGGAGTGGAATGTTGAGTTTTTCCTTGCCTGGAACTTTGAATCCTTCAGGCTGCTCCATGTAGATCTCTTCCTCCAGATCACCGTGAAGGAATGCTATCTTGACATCGAGTTGTTCAATCTCCAAGTCATGCACTGCTGCTAGGCCGAGAACAATGGATAGATGACATCTTTACCACGGGAGAGAATATTTCTTCAGAGTCAATACCTTTTTCTTGTCCGAATCCTTTGATGACCAACTAGGCTTTGTAGCAAGCCTTTGAGCTATTATCTTCGGTCTTGATCCGATACACTCACTTATTCTTCAAGTCTCTTCTCCCTTTTGGTAGCTCCACTAGCTCATAAGTGTGGTTCTCGTGCCAGGATTGTATTTCTTCTTGCATGGCTCTTATTCACTCTTCTTTATGTTCATTATTAATTGCTTCATTGTAGCTTTGAGGCTCCCCCTCATCAGTGAGCATAATATATTCATCTGTGTTATAGCGAGTGGATTGTCTTCTCTCCCTCAAGGATCTTCTCGGCTCTGGTGTTGTCGGAGAGCTAGATTGAGGCTCTTCATGTGTTGGTTCATCATGTGTCTCCTGGTTGTTTTGCTCGAACAGAGGTCTTTGATCTTCAACATCATTGGTTTCAGGTGTTTTATTATTGTCTTCACTTCGGACTGGAGTGAGTTTAGTGTTCTTGCAACTTCTCAATCTTGGCCTCTCTGATTTTTATGTCTTTAATTGTTTGTTCTTCAAA
This sequence comes from Solanum virginianum, assembly GCA_000787875.1. Taxonomy (NCBI): domain Eukaryota; kingdom Viridiplantae; phylum Streptophyta; class Magnoliopsida; order Solanales; family Solanaceae; genus Solanum; species Solanum virginianum. The sequence continues at coordinate 23,943 of DF361467.1, read as the reverse complement.
GAATATGATGTCTCTGCTGCGAACAACTTTCTTGTTGATTGGATCCCATAGCCTGTATCCAAATTCATCCTTAGGTGAACGAAGCTAGATGCATTCCTTCGTTTTAGCATTAAGCTTAGCTCGCTTATCTTTGGGAATGTGGACAAATGCCCTACATTCGAACACCTTGAGATGATTATATGAAGCCTTTTTGCCTGTCCAAACTTCCTCTGGGAGGGCACCTTCCAGAGGAACTGATGCTGTAAGATTGACAACCACAGTCATCACAGCTTCCCCCCAAAATGATTTGGGTACTTGGCATGAGAGAGCACGCATCTAACTCTTTCTTCTAGTTCAATTCATTCTCACGGCAAACTCATTCAGTTGTGGTGTTTTAGGTGGAGTCTTTTCCAACATAATTCCGCATCTCCTGCAATAGGCTTCGAAGGGACCTCTATACTTTCCTCCATTGTCAAATCGTACACACTTAATCTTCTGTCTGGTCTCACGTTCTACTAGTGTGTGGAATTCCTTGAATGCATCGAGAACTTGACCCTTTGTCTTTAGAAGGTATAACCATACCTTTCTTGAATGATCATCAATAAAGGTGACAAAATGTGATGCACCGCCATTGGATTTCTCTGACATCGAACACGCATCAGTGTGTACGAGGTCAAGGATGTTCTTTCTCCTTTTGGATGGAGATCTTTGAAAAGTAGCTCTGTTGTTTTTTCCAGCTAAACAATGAGCACAAGGATCAAGCTGTGTTTACCTTTCACATCAGGGAGGAGATGTTTTCAAGCGAGCATGTGAAGACCTTTCTCACTGATATGCCCAAGTCGTTTGTGCCATATCTCCAAATCATTAGTGGCATTTATCTCTCCTTTGCAGAGTTTGGCTTGCATCACATACAACGATCCTTCCTTCTTTCCTCAAGCCATAATTAAACTTCCTTTGGTGAGCTTCCACTTTCCTTCACCAAAGTAATTCATTAGACCAGCATAGTCTAGTTTTCCAGCGGAGATAAGATTGAGGCGCATAGCTGGAACATGCCTCACATCTTTTAGGATAAGGTTGCATCCCGTACTTATAGTTAGGATGATGTTTCATATCCCGACAATATTGCTCCTGTCTTGATTTCCCATTTGCACCATACCGAAGTCACCGCCTCGATAGGATGAAAAGAAACTTTTATGTGGGGTAACATGGAAGGAAGCACCGGAATTGATAATCCAGGAGCTTTCATCGCAAGCGATGTTTAGGATACTTCATCAACGAGATAGAACAGATCTTCTTTTGATGCTAGAGCAGTAATACTCTTTTCTTCTTGCTTCTTTTGATCCCGTACTTTTTTCATGTATTTTGCAAGATGTTAGTCATTTGTTTGTAATCCAATCTGTTGAATAATGTTGTATAACATTTTATTTACCAATACGAAGACACGAGAAACTTAACTTAAAATTTTATAATATAAAGAGTAGACTATTTTATCTAAATTTTATATTATTTAAATAAAAATATTTTTTCTATAAAGTTCACTATTCTAAAGCTAAAGCTTCATTAATTTTTCTCTTGAACTATCCTTGTCCTTTACATGGTGACACCACTTAGAAAATATCCTGTGTACACCACTGCACTAGGCAACATCCTTGGGTGCTTTATACTATCAAATCTTCTTGTGACAGGCAAGTGGAGAAATGGATCTTGATGTAACAAATCCAAAGCAACTAAACAGAAGAGTGTTTCTGAAACAGCTGGCAGTTGACCTGTGTACAAGTGAACGAAGGATACTCTATCGTAGCCAATATGTAAGTACAGACTGTTTCACATTCCAAATTGCCAATAACTCTCCATAACATCTAGTTCATTAAACTGTTAGTTCCTATGCTCCATGTGCAATAACCTAACGAATTCATGACGCCATGATTTTGTTTGTGTTTTGCATAAATCCTAAGTTGCTGTAATTCAATTTATTGTTTATGCTTGTCATATATAATTTTTAAACCCCAGAAAGCAATTAAGAAAAGGAAATGAAAGTTTTGCAAATTGACTAATTTCTTTGATTAACCAATCTTTCTAACCAGTAACCTTAATCTTGAACCTTTGCGACATGATACCAGATATTGAGGAGAAGATTGAGGGACATGAGGAGTGGCGAATTGAGGGCTCTACGTTTATTTGATGGACTGAGGAACCTTTTCAAATGACATAAAGAATGACTCTTCCTGGATTTTGAAATCATTCCTACTGTTTCCAAGAAAATTTGCCACTGTCTCAATGATCAATCATACAGCACAAGGTGGAGTGTATTCTCTTGGTGTATAATTGCTATTGTATCTTCCATCTTAGCTTCAAGATTTTTTTGTAACTGTAAACTTTTTGCCACTGCTATGACCAGGTTGATGTTGCCTTGTGTCGATTTCTTTTTAACCATCTAGTGTAACGTACTTAGAAACAGCACCAATTGATCACTCTTAGGCTTTTGTCTTTGAAAAATAGCCATTGGCAAGAGTTCCAAATTTCACATGTGAAGCTCTATGACAGTGCTATTTTTCAGTTATGGGGGTTGAAAAGTGACTATTTGTGAAGTTTTACCTATATGTACTCTATTTAGTTATAGTGCTTTGCTTCCTACTGGTGATTCTCCATTTTCAATGTTTGAAGCAGAGATCTTAAGTTAAAATTGGATCTCATCCCACCATATCCCTTGGTTCTGCTGCGTGTAAACCTATTTGTTTTCTAATGTGTTGAGATGGAAGTGTTGGACATGTATATGTATAGACACTGTGATTTTCCAGGGAAAGAGTGTCGCTCGACACCCGGGTATCTCCACCCATGTGTTCTATATGGTGGGAAATATTTTCTTAGATAATGTTTTTAGGAAAGTTGGTGAGTTCGTTACTTTTTTTTTTGTGTTTGGTACGTAATTAAAAAATATTATTCCAAAAGCTTGTCTATAATCTAGACATATAATTTGATAAGTGGGGGTGGAGTGGTGGGGATGGGGGTGAAGATGAGGTGTGTTTGAGGGTGGGATGATATAATCAATGTGGAATGGTGATTGTAGGATTTATTTTCTCTACCTTCATCTGGAAAACCTTTTCTGAAGCACTATCAATGTTGGATTTTTGCACGAGAATGGAGTTGAATCTCAGAATACTAAGGGAGTATTGACCAAAACAACTTGAGAAGGTTTCAACACTCATTTTAGAAATCTATGGAGTTGATTTGGATGTGACTTTGATTCCATTAAAGTGATGACCAATGTTGTGATTCTATAAGCAAGTTATCCAAATCTTTTTGTCAAGGTAAACACCCGATTAGGGCATTGACTTGGGTGTGACCAACTTTGAGTCCATTAAAATTTAACACTAATGGTGAGTCAAGTCATTCAAAAAGAATTTTATCAAGGTAAAATTAGAATGAAATAGCAAGATATTGACAATTAGACTTAGAGTTAAGTGGTATTTCTCAATTGATAGTAATTTCCATTTATTAATTGAAACTCATTTATAATTGACAACAAAGGAGGCTATGATTTTATTTTTTATATGACAACAAAGTTTTATGAACAAATGCAAGAGAAGTAAGAATTGCTATTTCCATTAAGTAAACAATTTATTTTATTTTTTATATGGAAACCAAACTTTATGAACAAACTAGACATGTTGAAGGAATGGGTGTTAAAGTTGTGGGTGCATGGTTATAAGTCGAAGTGGGAGATTGTTAGGTTGAACGGGACCAAGTAAAGATAGATATTTTGAACTGGCGAATAAAAACATGTTCTCTAAACTATTAAATGTTCTTATATTATTAATCCTGATATAATGATTATGAGCTGTATATATTACTTATCATTTTGATTTATTAAAAAGTGAGATTCTGAGATGGGTCAATATGTCTGGTAAGTTGTATGATAATAATATATATTGGTGAAATAATTAGGAGCTGTATATATTACTTATCATTTTGATTTATTAAAAAGTGAGATTCTGAGATGGGTCAATATGTCTGGTAAGTTGTATGATCATAATATATATTGGTGAAATAATTAGGTAGTTGATGGAATCCATGTCTCAATATAGAGATTGAGGATACACCTTTAATGAGAAGCTTACAAGTTTTCATGTGTAAACCCGGCCAATAAATTTATGAATCTGGCGCATGAAATAAGTTAAGTATTGCTCTAAAGGAAATTAATCATTAAATTAAAATTGTCGGTAATTTAATTTATTGATTAAATAGAGGAGTGCAATTACGAATTTTTAGTGGAATAATTTGTAATTTATTATGGTAAGAATAATTCAGATTAAAAAGAATTATTTCCATAATAGGAAGCCTCAGTAATAAATTATGTGGTCCCTATAGTGCTCATATTTAACTGGAACTTGGAATCTTATTTCTAAAAAAAAAGGTTTCTTATATTTCAAGAAAAGGGTTTTCCTTCTTCTTTAAAAAGAATTATTTCCATAATAGGAAGCCTTAGTAATAAATTATGTGGTCCATATAGTGCCCATATTTAACTGGAACTCGGAATCTTATTTCTAAAAAAAAAGTTTCTTATATTTCAAGAAAAGGGTTTTCCTTCTTCTTTTTTAATTTGGAAAGGTACTCTATAAATAGTAGTTCTCCTAACCTAGAATATCTACAAAGAAAGAGAAAAAGAATTACTATTCTATACAATACTTGTCCACCCAAATATTGAGAGACGTAGAAGATCGTGGATTGGAGTCTCGTTTGCGATATTTCTTGAATTAATTTTCTCTATACTTTGTATGTAATACATATTTGTGATTGTTATAACTAGTATCAAAAGTCTCGCTGGCATCTTTATAGATTAAACAAAAATACGTATATGCAATTGTATATGTTTCATGCTTGGTGATTTTCTTTTCACGAATAGGACGAATTTTTCTTTTTTCTATACTGCCGTGAGAAACAACGATGTGAGTTCTTTGGTCAGCAACTCTAAACCAAATGAAAAGATCAATGAATGGGTTAGTGACAGCTCACTGTTTTATTTTTCCGTGTAATTTGGCAGCAACATTAGTGACCCAGTTGCATGTGCTTATTATTTTTTTTTTTAAGAAAGGACTAAAATAGATGGAACCAAAGTAATGTTGCAGGTGGTTCCTACAATCTCTGCAAACAATTTTTTTTTAAACTAATTTTTTAAAAATATGTTACGAGAGGAACAGTAGCAACAACCTAGTGACTTCATGATTGATAACATGTTAAGGGATCTTGCTGGTTTCTTTTAAGAGTTTTTTTGTCCTCTGATTATGAAACAAATTTGAAGGAAAAAAAAAAACATAAATACATGGTAATTATTTTTTAAATTATCAAGATTAAATAGTATTGAAGTATTAAATTTATGTGTTGGCTTAGATCTCCCTTCCTAATGGATGAATTTAATATAAGTCATTACGTATTTAATTGGTAGTTTGATAATCTATATTAACTCTCCCAAACTGAGTAATATATGATTGGATCAATGTAACTAGGGATTTTTCACTTGACTTATACTACTAGTAAACTCTCCAACTGAATTAGGTCTATAGAAGTTTAGGGAGTGAATAATCAGTCATTATATATGTGTATTGTATGAGTAGTTCTCCAATCCCAACGATTGGCTATTCAAGATGCATGAATATACATATATGTGATGAGTTTGAATTTTGAATTTAATTATTCAATGTTTATATGACTGTATATTGATCTGTGTAACTTTTTCAATCTCAGATTCAACATGTCTCTTTTTAACCCCATTACCACTATTTTGAGTCAAAATAAACTTGACGGTCCTAATTACGTTGACTGGAGAAGAAATCTTGACATTGTTTTAACTGCTGAAGAGTATAAATTTGTACTCTATGAAGAGTGCCCATTAAAACCTGATGAAGAGTCTAGTGATGAGGAAAAACTTGCCTATCAAAGATGGCAAAAGGCTGATGAGATGGCGCAGTGTTACATTCTGGCTTCAACGTCAAATGTATTGCAACATCAAAATCAAGTCATAGCCTCTGCTTTTGAGATTCTGGAGAATCTCAAACAAATGTTTGGGGGACCAGAATCGCACAGCTAAGCAGAATGCCATGAGAGACCTCATGAACACTAAGATGGTTGAAGGTACTCCTGTTAGAGACCATGTTCTGAAGATGATAAGTCTTCTGAATGAACTAGAAGTTCTAGGGGCTGAAATCGATAATGAATCTCAAGTTGAGATGATACTGCAATCTCTTTAGACAATTTTCAACAATTTCGTTTGAACTATAATATGAGTAAGATGAGTTTATTTTTGGCGCAATTGTTGAATGAGCTGCAGGCAGCAGAGACAATTGTCAGAAAATAGGTACCCTTTATGGCACTACATGTTGAGAAAGGTTCTACTTTTAAATCGAAAGGTGGACAGAAGAAGAAGAAAAAGGCTCAAAAAGTTAAGGCAGTTGCACCTTCAACTGGAGGCGTGAATAAGCCTAAGGGCAAGTGTTTTCATTGCAAGATGTCAGGTCATTGGAAGGCGCAGTGTCCAGTTCTCTTAGCCAAGAAAAAGAACTCAGGTAACTCACTTTCACTTGTCGTTGAAACATGTTTAGCCACTTCACGGTATGTAAATTCAGGAGCCACTGATCACATCTGCACTACTTTGCAGGGGTTTCAAGAAACGCGCAAGCTAATTAGAGGTGAAGTTAGTGTTTTTCAAGCAGATGGCTCAACGGCTCCAGCTTTAGCGTTAGGAAATCTTAGCATTTCGTTTGGTAGTGGTAGAGTTTTAATTTTAAAAGACGGTGGCTCCAGCTTTAGCGTTAGGAAATCTTAGCATTTCGTTTGGTAGTGGTAGAGTTTTAATTTTAAAAGACGCACTATATGCACATGCTATTAGAAGAAATTTGATTTCAGTTTCTAAAGTTTTGAGAGATGGTTATGATGTTAATTTCTCTGATAACAGTTGTGTTATTAGTTGTAATAAATATTTTATCTCTGCGGGTTCATTAATTGATGGTCTTTATATTATTATGTCTCTCTAGAACTGCAACAAACTAAAAAACGGAACAATGTTAACATTTCAAGTAAAAGAAAGTGTTCTTTTGAATTTAATGAGACTTGTTTATGGCACTTGCGTCTATGTCATATAAATCTAGATAGGATTTCAAGGTTGGTTCGAGATGGACCTTTAGGTTCATTAAAAATGAAGGTACTACCATCATATGAAACTTGTTTAGAAGGAAAAATGACTAAGAGACCTTTTCCCTCAAAAGGAAATAGAGTCAATGATAAATTAGAGTTAATTCATTCTAATTTGTATGGCCCGATGAGCATACAGGCGAGAGGTGGATATGAGTATTTCGTGACTTTTATTGATGACTACTCAAAATATGGATATATTTATTTGTTACGCCATAAGTCTGAATGCTTTGAGAAATTCAAAGAATTTAAGGTAGAATCGAAGAAGCGACATGGAAAATATATCAAGTCACTGCGATCTGATAGTGGTGGAGAATACCTCTCCCATGAGTTCATTAATTACTTATCAGAATAAGGAATTACATCTCAAATGTCTGCGCCTAGAATGCCACAACAAAATGGTGTAGCAGAAAGAAGAAACAAAACTCTTTTAGAAATGGTTAGATCTATGATGAGTTACTCTGATTTGCCTTATTCATTTTGGGGATATGCATTAGAAACTGCAAATTATATTCTGAACTTAGTTTCTTCTAAGTCTATACTTATGACACCCATTGAATTGTGGACTGGGCGTAAACCTAGTTTGAAACACATTCGGGTTTGGGGATGTCCAGCGCATGTGTTGAAAGGGAAGACAGAAAAATTGGAACCTAGAACAGAAGTATGTGTTTTTATTGGGTACCCTATAGGAATGAAAGGTGTTCTGTTTTATAATCCTAAAGAAAAGAAAGTTATAGTAAGTACCAATGCTAAGTTTCTTGAAAGGGATTTTCTAACAAACCATGTTCCCAGAAGTAAATTAATTTTACAAGAATTAAGCAAAGCGATAACAAATCAATCTACTAAATATAATGAAAGTCAAATTCAAACCCTAGATGTTAGATTTAATATCCCATTACATTCTAGCAGTGGGAGTGATGTTGATAGACATATAATTTCACAAGTACAAATTCCTGAAAATTCATTACAATAAGGCAGTGAGAGTAGCATTAAGCAGATTGCATTAGAGGAAGAAGTTGTTGATATCTCCACACCGCAAGGTGCTAAGGATAACATAGAGACTCAAGATCCTACAAATTATGTGGTTCAACCACAAGATCATAATAATGCAACTCTCTCTGCATTTGCCCCTGCACATGTAGTGGTTACTCGTAGTGAAAGAGTGATAAGAAAACCACTTCGATATGCACTCTTCGGAGAGTCTTTTGACAGAATCCCTGAAGAGTTGAATATCGAACTCTTAAATTATGGTGAAGCACTACAAGATAAAGATTCAGAAAAATACATCATTGCTATGAAATCAGAAATGGAGTCCATGTACTCCAATAAGGTATGGGATCTTGTAGAACCGCCTGCAGATGGAGTCAAATTCATTGGATGCAAGTAGATCTATAAGAAAAAAAGAGGAGTAGACGAAAAAGTACAAACTTACAAAGCTAGACTTGTTGCAAAAGGGTTTACTCAGAAAGAAGGGATCGATTATGGGGAAACTTTTTCACCAGTAGTTATACTTAAGTCTATTAGAATTTTCTTATCCATTACTACTCATTATGATTATGAGATTTGGCAGATGGATGTCAAGACATCTTTCCTTGATGAAAGTCTTGATGAGTGCATTTTTATGCGACAACCAGATGGTTTCATAGAAAAAGGAAAAGAACACATGTTGTGCAAGCTTAAAAGGTCCATTTATGAATTAAAGCAAGCTTTTAGGGTACGGAATACTTGTTTTTGACAATGTAGTTAAGACCTTTGATTTTGAGTAATGTCTTGACGAGTCTTGTGTGTATAAAAAGTGGAATCGGGACAAAGTGGTATTTCTGGTATTATATGTAGATGACATTTTACTCATAGGAAATAATATGGGCATGATTAGTTCAGTTAAAGAATGGCTGTCCACTAATTTTGATATGAAAATTTTGGAAAAAGCTGATCACATCCTTGGGATCAAGGTTATACGTGATCGCAAAAAAAGATGTTAGGCTTATCTCAAGCTCTATATATTGATACAATTCTCACCATGTTCAGCATGCATGAGTCTAAGAAAAGATTTCTTCCTTTCAGACATGGAATTTCTTTATCTAAGGATCAATGTGCTAAGACAGATGAGGAAATAGAAAGCATGAAGGCAGTTCCTTATGCATCAGTTATGGGAAGCCTCATGTATGCGATGTTGTGCACTAGACCTGACATCTGTTTTGCTATAGGCATGGCTAGCAGATTCCCGTCTAACCCTGGGCGGGAACACTGGACAACAGTTAAGCATATAATCAAGTACTTGAAAAGGACTAGGGATTATATGTTGGTCTATCATTCGAATGAGTTAGTGCCCATAGGGTATACAGATTCAGATATCCAATCTGATAAGGACTCTAGAAAGTCGACCTCAGGAAATGTGTTTACTTTGGGAGGTGGAGCTCTTATTTGGAGAAGCATTAAGCAAACCTATGTTGCTGATTCCACCATGAAAGTCAAATATGTAGCAGCCTCTAAGGCAGCTAAGGAGGCTAAAGCAAATATGTATTGCTAATTCCACCATGGAAGCCAAATATGCAGCAGCCTCTGAGGCAGCTAAGGAGGCAGTATGGCTCATAAACTTTCTAAAAGACTTGGGTGTAGTTCCTGCGATGAAAGTTCCACTCACAATATTTTGTGATAATAGTGGTGCAGTTGCAAATTCAAAAAAACCACGAAGTCATAAGAAAGCAAAACACATTGAGTGTAAATATCAATTGATTCAAGACATAGTGCAAAGAGGAGATGTGGTGGTTGCAAAGATTGCATCAGAGAACACCCTGGCAAACCCTTTCACAAAAGCTTTACCACAAAAGTCTTTTGATAGACATGTTGAAGGAATGGGTGTTAAAGTTGTGGGTGCATGGTTATGAGTCTAAGTGGGAGATTGTTAGGATATACTAGTAACCATGCGCAAATTATAGTTCACAATCTAGATGGAAATTTGGACAAACCATCGGGAAGATTTTAGCACGGGATTATATGTAATTTATCTTGATTAAGAGAATGGTATAGTTCTAACTTCTCGTGCTAGTACATTTTGTATCTATTGAACGGGACCAAGTAGAGATGGATGTTTTGAACTGACTGATAAAAACATGTTCGCTAAATTATTAAATGTTCTTATATTCTTAATCCTAATATCCTGATATAATGATTATGAGCTGTATATATTACTTATCATTTTGGATTTATTAAAAGGTGAGACTCTGAGATGGGTCAATATGCCTAGTAAGTTGGATGATAATAATATATATTGGTGAAATAATTAGTTAGTTGATGGAATCCATGTCTCAATATAGAGATTGAGTATACACTTTTAATGAGAAGCTTATAAGTTTTCATGTGTAAATCCGGCCGGTAGATTTATGAATCTGGCGCATGAAATAAGTTAAGTATTGCTCTAAAGGAAATTAATCATTAAATTAAATTTGTCAGTAATTTAATTTATTGATTAGTATCTGTAGTCTTAACATGGGGAATTACATAAGTGTTTAATGGGGAATTTCGAAATATAAGTAGAGGAGTGCAATTACAAATTTTTAGTGAAATAATTTGTAATTTATTATGGTAAGAATAATTCAGATTAAAAAAAATTATTTCCATAATAGGAAGCCTCAGTAATAAAATATGTGGTCCCTATAGCGCCCATATTTAACTGGAACTCGGAATCTTATTTCTAAAAAAAGAAGGTTTCTTTTCCTTCTTCTTTTTGGATTTGAAAAGGTATTCTATAAATAGTGGTTCTCCTAACCTAGAAAATCCACTAGAGAAAGAAAGAGAAAAAGAATTACTATTTTATACAATACTTGCCCACCCAAGTATTGAGAGAGTTCGATCGTTAATCTGGAATCATTGTAGAAGACCGTGGATTGGAGTCTCGTTTGCTTCAAGATATCTGCACATGCTTCAAGAGATATTTCTTGAATTAATTTTTTCTATATTTTGTATGTAATACGTGTTTGTGATTGTTATCTATTATTCATGTAAGCTATAAGATCGTGGGAATGCTTCCGCTGTATACTATTTTTCAACAACTAATATCTAAGCAAAACATCTCAAGAAAGAATATACAATGATGTTTTGATAAAATTAATGGTCTAAAATAAAATTTTAATAAGAAAAGATATACATAATAACAGACAAAAAAATTTTAGGATTGTCTTTTCCATTTTACATATTGTTTTTAATGTAGTATTCTTAAATAACTTAAAAGGGTTTGAATAACCTTATATAAATATAAAATTAAGAATTAATTCTATAATAAGATGTTAATCATATGTTTGCAATACATTATGTTGAATGCTAATATAAAAACTTTATTTATTAATATGAATATTTGAATTATTTAATTTAAAGTTCTAAAATATTTTTGACAAAAGATACATTTCTTCTTTGATTTTTTTTAGATATAAGTTTTGAATTTTTGTTTTACAATCTTCATATTTTTTTGGGTGAAAATAAAAGGAAAAATACTTGAATATGTCCACGATTTCGATCCTCCGTAATTGACATCCACGCTAATTCTCTAGTGCAATCAGTACTACAATCCAAATAAGGCAATTAGCATAAGATAGCCATTCAAAATGTGAAAACAAGCTACTCAAACAAAATAATCTAAAGTTGTGCAGGAAATAACCTCCTAGAACCTGAAAGTCATTGTATCATAACTCTATCTAATAGTTAAAATATGATAATGCAACCCAGAAAAACATAAATAATCAATGTCTAAAATATTTGAGTTAGGAGGAAGTGGACTGAGAATCTAAAATAATCCATGATAGTCTGAAAGAGCTGGCTCACTCTTGAATTTCAAAACCAACAGTCTTCTATTTGAGGTCTATTAATAGCCACCTGAAGATACCCTCTACACAACACAAAAAGAGAAAGTGTGGTGTCAGTACACACAACAACAGTGTAATGGTAGGATCACACGCCTATTTCAATAAGTGAAACATACACAGGTGATCACAACATAGTAAAACCATACCTATACAAAAAATATTAACAAGTTACCGGTTCATGTCAGTTTACAATCCACATGGTCAATTCAAATACAACAGTAAATGAATGTCCTCTCATGAAATCAATACTTGAAATGTTAACATGTCGGAACGTGACACTCAATCCAATTGTGTTTCAAGTGTGACACCTGATCCAATAATATGTTGAAACGTGACAGCTGATTTAATATATATCGGAACGTGACACTCGATTCAAATATGTATCGAAATATGAAATCCAACAATCACAAATACAAATACAAATACAATCACAATTAGCCATTTCTTTAGGTGCATCCTATTTTTTTCAATTTACATACATGCAAACTATTGACACTCAATTTTGACCGACCTATAACCCATTTTTGATTGCCATTTGATTAAATAGGTATTTTTAATTTTTTTTAAAAATAAATGAGTTTATTTTCAATTTTATCCAAATAATTGCATATTTTCTAGCATTATTAATTTACAAAAATTATTCATTGTATTATTATTTTCATCATTATATTATTATTTACTTTTATTATTTACTTATTACTAGTATTTATTACTTTTTTAAAAAATTATTATTATTATCATTAATTTATTAGTATCGTATTTTTAATGCATTGTATATTCTTACTATATTATTTTATCAATTTTTAATTTAAAATTATAATTTCAATGTATTCAAATACTTTTAAATAAGCAATTTTAACATATATTACATATTTTCTTTACATAAAATTATTATTTGATAAAATATTGTATATTTATAATAATGTGTATTTTATGATTATTAATTAGATGGCAATCCATTCAATTTTCCTCCAATTTGTTCAAGTCATAGCCCTTTCTATCCAATTTATTTTAATTCTAGTCAATCCTTTTACAATTCCTTTCAATTTTGGTGTCACGCCCCGGGAGGTTATCCTAGACGTGGCTGGCACTCAAGACTACATTGGGTCTCATCACATTGGCTCAATCATAGTTTAACACATCAGCAGAAGATTAAAGAAGATAAAAGGTGGACAATCTCAATATATAGAGGTCATAGCCAACAATCGAACTCCAATTCTCTAACACAAATTTTTTTAAAGGAAATCCGTCAAGAGATAATCACTATCTAGTCTATGAACCCTCTAACTCTACTATCTAGATGGTGCCAATGACAGGTTCATGGCTACCTCAAATCAAATAAAAAAAATCTAAATTCTAGTAGCTAGATGATAGTAATATGGATATCCTCCAAAAATAAGGAGGTCTCACTGATCAGCTCAATATGAATAGATCCTCAATGATGCTCCTATTGATGATCCCTAATACTTGTCTCTGCATCATAAAACTATGCAGTCCAAATGAACGTCGGTACGTGAATGTACAAGTATGCAAAATGGCTGAATGAAACAAATATAGGTGGAACAATAATCAATACAGAGATACGCAATCAAAATGTCAAATGTCTATCTAAAGCAAAAATAAAGAGTAGACAATGACTAATCAGAGACAACCCAATCCCAATCCGAATTCAATCCAAATCTTATCAGAGTACTATCAATATCAAACCTATATAAGAGTTTCTCTTATCTAACAACAATCACTTATGAGCCAGTGATCGTATAACAATCCTGTTGATGTTGCCACAACCATTCATTATCTTGCCAGACAAGAACAAATTGATTCATAAATGGACCAGATCTATCAAATAAGTCCTCCATTCTTTTAGGGACCTATCAAGAGGAAAGATCTTGCTTAACGATTTCAATCCTTTCCTGTATTTGATGACGTAGTTAATGGGTTCGAGTTGGACTTACTCTCGCTCAATTCAGTACTCGATACTCCTCCCCAAGACTCAATGCTCATAACAGTGAAAATCATTTTGAAAATGGAGTTAAAATAAGGTAGAAATCATCAATTTAATATTAGGAACGAATGTCCGAAAAATTCTCAAATTCCTCAATTAAAAATCTCAAATTATAAGTTAAAAATATAATTTAATCAATGAAAATTAAAGAAATAGGTTAGAAAATAGTTACCCAATAGATTTGCCTTGAAAAACCTTGAAGAATCTCTAAAAAAATGGAGCTTGAAATTTTAAAAATAGTGAAAAAGGTCAAAATCCGTCACTTAAAATTGACACACTATTTAGGGGTATTTAATGCTCCGTGAAAGCGGGAGCCAGAAGACTCTAAGCTCTGCAAACGCGAGTTTTTCACTTGCGAACACGGGGTGGAAGCAACATGTGCTTCACAAATGTGGGCCCCAACCCTGTAAATGCGAAAGTTCACACGCACTACACTCCGAAACGCAGTGAAGGCCCCGCGAACGCGAAGTAGTAACTTGCCTGCACTAGAAACAACAATTACACATCACAGGCAATGCATAATACGGACCATAGGAATTCGTTTGAAACTCTGTAAACACAAACCAAACATGGAACCCTACCAGAAACGACGTTCTAAACTCAATGGAACCATCAGAATTCAAATTTGAGACCTCCTTGGCTCGAAATCCGAGAAAGATCATTTAAACTAGTTTAGACTCAAATACTCAAAATAACCATGGAAAATCTAAAAATTACAACACGAGTGTTAGTGTCACCATTCGAAACCACTAGAATTTTCAGAATTTCGGTTTGAGCTTCCAAACTCAGATGTTGACCAAAGTCAAACTATGATCCAAAATGAACTAAAAATGCAACTTTTGGTTGAAAATCTTCATTTTAACTCCAAATTCAGTTCTCCAAGTTCTCGTAGACTAGATTCAATATTTCGGAGCTAATAGAATTGACAGAATTGAAGTTTAACACTCGAAACTCAAGATGACTACAAAACTTAAAATTTCCAACTTAAGCCTTTAAAACTCTTTCTTTAGTAAAATTCCAACTTTTTTACAAGGTTTTCAAAATTTACCATTTAGACTCGACCAAAAATGACTTGAGATAACTTTCGGGAAGGGCAAAATGATTTGTCAAAATGCCAAAAATAACCTTTGAGATCATTACACAAGCCAACATTGTTCCTTCTTCTGTATAACATACTCCAATATTGAAATTGGCTTTGATGATATTTCACGCCGTCATTAACAACTATAAGTTCCATCCTCTTTGTTTTATGCTAGTATGTCATAGCAAATTAGATTTGCTCCCATACCCATCATATAGCTGCTCAATTTCACTGTGTATACTTTGATTTAGTTTGCACAGAACTAAGGTGTCACGCTCCGAGTCTACATCCTAGAGTGACTGACACTTGAGAACCATTACTGGTCCCCAAGCGAACCCTTGGCCTGGTTGATTTACTCAATTGAAAACTTTACATGCATGCAGAAGTTTTATAAGACGAACCTTTTAAAATATTTAATAAAAACTCAGAGAATCTCAAATCAAGCTTTATACAAAGTCTAAAAATAACTTTACATACAATTTGTAATAATACTTAAAATGTCTGAATGGAAAGACTAGACCGACTCACTAACTTTGTCCATGAAGCCTCTATTATACTGTGATAGGTGCCGCAACAAGACCACAACTACCTGACTATAAAATAAAATACATAAACTAAACTGACAAGAGCCCTCTGAAAAGAAAGAGGTCTCACCAATTGCCTCTGAAAAGCTGACGTACTGAATATCTGCTATCATGAGGATATTTGAATCTGCATCATAAAATGATGTAGAACCAAAGGCGTCAGTACGTGATATATACGGTATGTAAAATGACCAAAATGGAAACATAGGACAAGATACTATACTCAAGGTAACTAAAACTTGTCTCAAAATAAGATAGCATAAGTAGTGATGCAATACATGTTGAAAATAGAACATATGTTGAAAGTTTGTATGCAGAAACTAGCTTAGTTTAACTTAGGGAGTTTTTCTAATTGACAACCATCACTATGAGTTTCGTGATGATACAACATCTTGTCCACGCTGCCAGAATCATCCCATACTTTGCCACGGTAAGGAACAAAAACTAGGAGAGTGGATCCATCCCAAAATTGGGTCATCTCAGTGGCAAGTGAAGAGTTGTACCTTGGTATAATCCTATCCTATGCTAACTATGTAGTTAATGAGTTCAAGTTATTATTATTACTATCATTTATATCGGTGCTCAATACTACTCCCAAAATAACTTTTGTAATGTTCATATTTGAAAACATATCTCACTCTAGGGGTAAACTAAAAATATACTGCTTGGAGTCTTAGCTCAACATATTTTCTATAAACTGATTTTTCTTTCTCAAAACTAATAATGGTTTCTCAAACTCTGAAACTTATACATGATGAATAATAATGCAAAAGAATCTTAATTGTCTGAACTGCTCTTTTAAATCTGACATGTTAAGCTCAAAAGATAGTGTAGTAAATAGACTACTTATATAACTCATGCTAATATGTTTCCTTTATCAACTCATACCTTGAACTGAATGACCTTTCATGAATTTCATAGTCATAATTATATGAACATAATGTCTTATCATGCAAAGCTTATCTTGGCAATAAAGTAGTAGTAAAACATAATATGGAAAATATTCTCGATTCTAGTTAGGGTTCTTGTAACTGTAGTATACTTCAAGAATTTAAAAGGATGTACTCAATGCTGAAGTTCTTAGCATGATAATGATAAAACAACAAGGATTTCATAATAAAGTTTTGTATTTTCTTTATAAAATCATAGGAATGAAATTGACTTGACTCTTGACTAGAATTCTTGATCAGGGATATAGATTAGGCACGAAAATAAGATTTTAGGTAGCCTTACATACCTAGTAAGGAGATAGACAATAGAATTTGCAATGGATTGACCTCAACCTCTGGAACCCTAGCTTCTCTTCTCTTCTTCTCTCAAGAATCCCAACTCAATTTTAGCGTAAGAAAGTTTAGAATAGGTTTAGAAATCCTTTTTAGACCTAAAATGACTTATATTGATCATGGATGAAATCTAGGAGGGGTGAAGATTGACCAAAATGCCCCTCACAAAACAAAAGAAAAGTTTTTGACCCTAAAAACTCAGTCCGCATCGCGCCTAGGACACGCACATGTATAATTTTTGACTGAAAACTTAAAACGCCTTGAAAAAATATTTTCGTATAAAAATACACATAAAATGCATTTGTCAAATACATTATATGTGTAAATTTTTGTAAATCGCTTTCTGACAATTTTTCAATCCCGTAAAAAAAATTTGAAAGAAAATATAAGTGTTGGTCCGCATCCCAGGCGCGTCGCACCTTGGGTGCACACCAACACTATTTTTGAATTTAATTACAAAATATTATTTTTTGACCTGATTTCTCTAAAATCTAGTCGAGGTTATTTTCTCACTCAGTTTTTCGTATTGATCGCAAGTCC
>DF361468.1:7375-43546 GCA_000787875.1 Solanum virginianum | reverse complement strand
TCTCCAAAGCCTCGATGAGGGGGAATACGATCTGAACTTTTCAAATGCAAAGACCAATGTGAGTAGCTCTTGTTCGGTGATAGTGTAATTCTTTTGGGCCATGTTTAGGGCTTTTCTGGCATAGTATATAGGATGTAATATATTCTCCTGGTGCTATCCTAATACTATACCTAGCATAACCCCACTTGCATCACACATAATTTCAAAAGCCTTGGACCAATCTGGTGCTACAATGATGGGCGCTGGGATAGCCCTCTTCTTTAATTCTTCGAAGGCTTTTAGGCATGCATCATGAAACATGAACTTAGTATCTTTCTCCAGTAGTTTCAACAATGGGTGTGAAATTTTAGAGAAATCTTTTTTGAACCTCCGATAGAATCCTGCATGCTCCAAGAAACTCCTCACACCCTTTACTGAGATCGGTGGGTGAAGTTTCTCGATCACCTCCACCTTAGCCCTGTCGACTTCAATTTCTTTGATGGATATCTTATGGCCCAAAATAATGCCCTTTTTCATCATGAAGTGACACTTCTCCTAATTCAATACCAGATGACTCTCTTCTTTTCTTTGCAGAACAACATGGAGGTGTTTCAAGCAATCCTCAAATAAGTCACCAACTACACTAAAGTCATCCATAAAGACTTCAATAGTATCTTCCACCATTTCTGAGAAGATGGACATCATGCATCTCTGGAATGTTACAGGGGCATTACACAACCTGAATGTCATCCTCTTAAATGCAAAGGTGCCATAGGGGCATGTAAATGTCATGTTCTATTGATCCTTGGAAGCAATAGTGGTCTAATTGTATCTTGAATAACCATCAAGAAAGCAGTACCACCCCTTTCCAGCTAGTCGATCCAACATATGATCTATGAATGACATAGAAAAGTGATCTTTTTCTATCAAAGCATTGACCTTTTTGTAATCCATGCATACCCTCCATCCTGTGATTGGTTGAATCAGAATCAACTCATTGTTGGCATTTGGTACCATTGTGATACCTCCTTTCTTTGGAATGCACTGCACTGGACTCACCCATTTACTATCGGCAATCAGGTAGATTACTCCTATGTCCAACCATTTGATGATCTCTTTGCGGACAACCTCTTACATAGGGGGGTTGAGGTGCCCTTGGTGCTCAATGCTTGGCTTGTAGTTTTTGACCAACTGGATTTTGTGTGTACATACCCCGAGAGGGATACCAATGATATCTGCAATCATCCATCCCATGACCTTCTTGAATTGTTTAAGCACCCTTATAAGGGCACTCACCTGCTTCTCATTCAGGTGCACAATAATTATAACTGGCAAAATGTTGTTAGCTCCAAAAAATGCATACCTCAAATGTGCTGGAAGGGCCTTCAATTCTAACACTGGTGGGTCTTCTATGGAGGGCATTGTGGGTGGTGACTCCCGATTTTGAAAATGAAGCTCTAGTTTAGTTTGGCACATTGGACTATAGGACGCCCCTAGAGCATTTACTGTCTTCTTATAGTCTAGGATGCCATCACTATCAAAGTTCATCAGCATTGCCTCTAATGTGTCAACACCTAACCTTTCTTCAAGAGGTACTTTTGGTTCAACTTCATCAATGTCCTCGATAACAGAAACCACTCTCACATCCTTGTCTTTCCTTGCTGACAAACATTGAACATGACCCATCTTTTCCCAAATCTGAACTTGAGTAGGCCCTTCTCCATATCCACTAAGGTGCATTCGGTAGCTAAGAATGGCCCTCCCAAGATACAAGGAACTTCAAAATCAACTTCACAATCAAAGATCACAAAGTCTGCAGGTAATATAATTTTTTCTACATTCACCAACACATCATAAAGTATCCCCACAGGTTTCTTCACCGTGCAATCTACCATCAACAACCTCAAGCTAGTTGGAGTAAGAACTCCTAATCCAAGCTTTTTATAGACCGCAAGGGGAATCAAATTAATACTGACACCTAAATCACATAGTGCCCTTGAGAACTCCACCTCTCCAATGGTGCAGGGTATGGCGAAAACACCTGGATCTTCATGCTTTTGAACCAAGGGCTTCATAGTGATAGCACTGCAGTGTTGAAGCTCTTGACTCACAGTGCACTTTTTGGTGACCAAGTCTTTCATGTACTTCACATAGCCTGACATTTTCTCCAAAGCCTCGATGAGGGGGATGTTGATAGAGAGCTGCTTTAACATGGAGAGAAAGTGTTTGAATTTGCCTTCCTCCTCCCTCTTTTTGATTCTTTGAGTGAAGGGAGTAGGAGGCCTAAGAATGGGTTTAAACCTCTATGGTGCTTCAGCTACTTCACTCACCCTATCCTTGAGATGACTATCTCCTTCATCTGCATCCTTAGCCACAACCATCTCCTCACAAACATCTTCCTCATCAACTTGCATGGGAGGATCAATAGTGTTCTTGCCACCCCTATTAGTGACCGCCATACACTGTCCTTCACTCTTAAGATTTTGTACTGTATTGCTAGGTAGTTTACCCCTCTGATGCTAATTTAACCGAGTTGACACTTGGCCGAACTATTGTTCTAGCTATTAGACTCTACTTTTTGATTAATACTTGAAATATCTAATTTTATGCCCCTTCGAGTCTCATCCTGCATCTCAGCCTTTTTCAATAGGCGATCAAACATCTCCTAGATTCTAGAATTGCCTGCACCTACGTTGCGATTGTGTGGTGGCATATATGAAATATTTTTGAAGCCTGCTCTGCGACCCCAATCTATATCTAGATCCCTGTTCCTATCACAGTAACCATCGCGATTGTCTCTGTAAGCTCCACCTCTTCCAAAGTCTTGACCTTGGTTTCCTTCACCTTGGTGCCAATAGTCCTGATTGGACCCTTGGGTATTGGTTCGCAAACTCCCCATCTGATCATTAACAAAGCATGTATCCTCCTCATAGTGTGGCTCCTCATACATGGGCGCATATATAGGTTGATGAACCACTACATTTACTCTATCTTGGTTCTGCTTCATCATTACCTCCATACCTGTGTGAACCTGAGCAAGCTGTTTGATGATCTCTTCATTGATTCTGGCTTGCTCTGAACCTACATTAACAACACATGAACTCTTTGTAGATGCTCTGTCTCACTGCCCCGATGTGCGATTTGTCTTGACCACTTGCTTTATACGTTCTGCAATCCTTGCAAGTGGTTAATCTAGAAACATGCTCCCCATGATAGTGTTAGCATATGCCTGACTCATCAAGATCATGGTAGAAGATCTCCACCAAGGCGTCAACTATCTTTTGGTCAGGGACACTCCCCAAACATTTTGTAAATCGCTCGGAAGTAGTGCTTATCAAATCACCAAGAAGTTGCTTGAAGTTATTGATTTGGTCCTTCAACTTGAGCTTCTTCGATCTAGGGAAGTACCTCTCCAAAAAGGCTTACTGCAAGTTTATCCAATTGGTGATTGAACTCTGTAGGAGCTCAGATAGCCACAAAGCAACATTGCCTATGAGAGACATTAGGAAGACACAAAGTCCCATAACATCTATAAACAGATTCTGTGTTCCTAACACACTCTTGCAGACAAATACCACATTGTGCAAGTGGCAATGTGGGTCCTCTAATGGTAAACCCACAAATCCTATTCGTGCGGAAGAAAGATGGTCCCTACTTAAACACAGATGAAAGGATGGGGTCGACCTGCCGGAACTATTGGGGTTCCATAGGTGCCTGCTGCTCACTGGAGACTGGGAACTTTGTGTCCACTGGTAGTAGTGGTAATACAATAGTTCAAGTCACATACATAGCCATGGGGTTCAACCTGTACTGATTCCACTTGTAAGCATCATTGTATTCTTGAGGCTGTGATCATTATTGTCCCTATTTAGGGATGCATTGGTCACATTGTTGGCGTTGTCTTGGGCCATTCGTCTTGTAGTTCAGTGGATCTTGGATCAAATAGAGTTAAGGGCTTGCCTTAACTCCGAGTGCTGCGCATAAACTACTCATACACCTTGCAAAGAACAAAAATAACAAATGAAAGTAAAATAAAGGGAACTACGGATTAACACTTGAACTGCTAATGAATTCACTAAGTCTAGCATATTCCTCGGCAACGGTGCCAAAATCTTGATGTCGCCTAAGTTACACCTTCTTTGTAGAGGATAAAGTGATTGCTGTCAAGATATAGAACCTGATCAATGTAAGGGTTGAACCCATAGGGAATACGTAGACTCAAGACAAATTAACCAATATGCAATTCGAGTAGTTAACCGACTCAATTCCTCAAAGGAGGTGTGTACAATAATCAATGTGAAAATAAACTAAACTAACTATCACCAGAGAAAATCAATAAAAGAGAGCAACCAGGGTATTGTGTTCCCTATGATTCCCTAACTCAATATCCCTAAATGACCTAATTCTTGTCAAGTGTATAACGTACAGGATTATAGTTTATGTTCACTAAGCCCTTTGGTAAAAGGTGAGAGGCGAATTTCACTATGAAACTTGGCCCATCTCCATAGTGTGCTTTACTAATCATTACCTATTAGTCCTAGTATAAACTCCCCTTGGCCCAATTTGATTGATTAGGCGAGAACACATTAATCAAATCCTATTAATTATTCTCTTTTCCTATTCATTGCTACCTTGGTCTAGTCAGTAAAACTAGGCGAGTTCTAATATTGGCCACCACTAGAAAGCATGCAAAACAAAGAGAGTTAATTAATACATGCATATACACCTTCCTAGAATTGTGAATTATCTGGTTTTACTTTGTTATTTCTTCATGGTTGCCGTAGCCCTAGTTGTGAATTTAGCTATTCATGCTATATATAGATGAAGAGATTATGAATTGAGGAAATATAATTAAATACTTATACAGTTGAATTAAGATCAAGCAAATCCAAAGTCAATGGGAATCACAAGCTTGAAGATCAAATTACGCCACAAGTGTTCTCAAAGACTCTATCACAATTTTTCCTCTCAAAGTATTGAGTTCTTTGAGTACTAAACCTAAAATTAATGAAAATGAACGAGAACTCATGAAAAATAACCTAAAAGACCTATTGATAATAATTAAAAACTAGTCCTAAACAAATAAAGAAAACTGGTCGGCAAACTCCACAAAAGCACTTTACAACCTATAATGTCTTCTACGGCTCGTAGTCAGGGTCTCGTAATCAGCTGCAGAAATTCTAGACTTCACTTCTACGACACCCCTTTATGACTTGTAAAGTGATTTACAACCTGTAAAAGGGGTTTTGTCCGATGAATTTTCTACAAGTCCACTTCTCTAATTCCCAGGGCATGAAAGGTCTTCTATGTCTCGTAAATTGCTCCATGACTCGTCTGCATGTTCATAGACATCAACTTCATCAAATAGATGCTCACTGGAAATCCTCATGAAACCTATCTACCACTTGTAGCATGCTTATAGAAGGACTCAAACAACTGCAAAAATCAGCAACTTCTGCAATATTTCCCCAAATCATGGCCAACCTGTAATCCTACAAAATTTAAACATAAAAACACATACAATGCATAAATATCACATTGAAAACACACAAAATGCTAAGTTTTAAGCATCAAAAGTGTTGTATTTTGGCAGCACATCAACCTTGTTGGCTTATGGCCCTTACTTATTGAGCTAGAAGTAAGTTGAGTTGCCCATCCTTATATTTCCATTTCTTTTATTGTCTTCTACTGAGTTGAATAATTGAATGACTATTATAAGACTGGGTGTTTGCTTGGAGACTAGAAATAGTCTCGAGTGCCAGCCACATTTAGGGTACCCTCCCGGGGCGTGACAAACTTGGTATCAGAACACAAAGTTCAAGTGTCCTAGGGAGTCTATGAAGTTGTGTCTAGTAGAGTCTTATTTATGGGTGTGTTGTGCATCATACTTTATAAGTAGGGGGCTATGGTACATTAGGAATGGTTACACTCTTTTGTATTCTGAGTTTATGCGATTGAATTTAACTCTATTAAAATATCCATCTAATCCATGAGTTACACATTTGCACATTATTCCTCCTAAGCGTATTGCTGTTCAATGAGATGCCTTAGCCTCTAACACTCAGAATCCCCCACTGGAGGTCCCTACTTAAACACAGATGAAAGGATGGGGTCGACCTGCCGGAACTATTGGGGTTCCATAGGTGCCTGCTGCTCAGCCAGCCCTCACTTTAGAGGTAGACTTTAGGAAAGCCATTACTATGCTCACCCAGCTAGTGGCCTCCTAGAATAGTAGTCGAGGGTGATAGGCCCCTAGTTCTAGCTCCCTAGATCCCAATGCTACAACCAGGCTTAGAGACTTCTTGCGGATGAACTTGTCATTCTACACAGGGTCAAAGGTTGGGGAGGATCCATAGAACTTCATCAATGAGATGTGGAAAGTCCTAAAAGCTATGCATATGACTAAGTTTGAAGGAGCTGAACTTGCCTTCTATAAGCTTAAAGAAGTGGCGAATGTCTAGCATAACCAATGGGAAGATGGTCGAGGTGAAGATGTTATGCTTGCTGAGTGGAGTGAGTTTGAGAGTGCTTTCCTTGATCACTTCTTTTCCTAAGAGTTGATGGAGGCAAAGTTTGAAGAGTTCATGAGCCTAAAGCAAGAGGTTTGAGTGTCAAAGAGTATAATCTCAAGTTTGTCCAACTGTCCAGGTATGCCACAGAGATGGTCTAGGATATGAGAGTGAGGATGAGGAAATTCGTGTCTGGGTTAGGTAGACATGTGAGAAGGGAGTACAAGGCAGCATTGCTGATCGCAGGTATGGATATTTCTAGAATTATAGTTTATGCCCAGCAAACTGAGGAGGATAAGAAGAAAGACAGAAAAGAGCATTTGAGTAAGAAAACTAATTAGCAGGGCATGATCCTAGCCAACATAAACAAAATAAGGGAGATAAATCCTACTTCCAAAAAAGGTCTTCTAGTTATGCACCCTTCTCAGTAAGTGCGCTTGTCCAATATAACAAGTAAGATCAATCTTATAGTTATCAGAATTTCAAGTCTCAAGATTCTTAATACCAAGCAAGCGTGACTCAAGGCTCAAGGAGAAAGCCACCCTTTGGTAAGTGTGGCAAACTACACCTAGGTGAGTGCCGTGAGGGCACAAATGCTTGTTATGTAGACAAACTGGTCACTTTAAGAATGAGTCCCTATGAGAACATGAGGTGATGGAAGTAACAAAGCATAGTCCTCCACAGCACCCCTAGTTGACAATTATCAGAGGGGTACCACTGCAGGTACAGGTAGCAAAACAAACCATTTATATGCGATGGCAAATCGACAAGATCAGAAAGTTGCACTAGATATTGTCACCGGTATGCTTTTAGTCTTTACTTATGATTGTTATTCATTACTTGATCCGGGTGTCATTCTATCTTTTGTGACTCCCTATGTGGCTAATAAATTTGGGATTCTTCTAGAGTGTTAACTTGAACCCTTTATTGTTTATATTCCTACTGGTGAGTCTATCTTAGCTAAGAGGGTCTATAGGGATTATGTAGTATCCACTTATCATATGGATACCTTGGCTGATTTAATGGAGTTGGATATGATTGGCTTTGACATGATTCTTGGCATGGATTAGCTTCATGCCTGTTATGCCTTATCGATTATAGGACCCAAATTGTTAAGTTCTAATTTCCAAATGAACCAATCTAAAGTGGTAGGGGAGTTCTGTTTCACCTTAAGGTAAGTTTATCTCCTACCTTAAAGCCAGAAAGATAATCTCTAAAGGTTGTATATACCATCTAATGCGAATTACATCTGATGTTGAGCCTTCTCCTTTAGAGTCACTCCCGATTGTAAATGAGTTTCTTGAGGATCTCCGAGTCTCTCCTAATAGGGAGATTGACTCTGGGATTGATGTTCTTCCCTATACCCAGCCTATCTAAATTTTACCTTATAAGATGGCCCCCGCTAAATTGAAAGAGTTGAAAGAGAGATTGAGGGATTTGCTAGAGAAGGGCTTTATCTGGCCAAGTGTTTCTCCTTGGGGTGCTCCTGTCCTATTCGTGCGGAAGAAAGATAGGTCTCTCAGTATATGCATTGATTATAGGCAACTGAACAAGGTCACAATAAAGAATAAATATCTTGTCCCCAGGATAGGTGATCTGTTTGACCAACTTTGGGGTGCCTCTTGTTTTATCAAAAATAGACTTCAGATCTGGTTACCATCAGTTGAAGGTGAGGGAATATGATATCCCAAAGACAGTCTTTAGGACTAGATATAATTATTTTGAGTTCTTGGTCATGTCCTTTGGGTTGACAAATGCACCTCCAGCCTTCATGGACTTGATGAATAGAGTATTCAACTAGTATCTTGATATGTTCGTGATTGTATTTATCAATGATATTCTGCTATCTTCTAGAGATGAAGAGGAGCATATTGATCACCTCAGAATACTTTTGAAGACTCTCAAAAACCATGAGTTATATGCAAAGTTCTTGAAGTGTGAGTTCTGACTTAAGTCATGGCTTTCCTAGCACATATTATCTCCGGAGATGGTATTTGAGTAGATGCCCAAAAGATTGAAATGGTTAAGAACTGGCCCCCACCAATTTCTCCAACTGACATAAGAAGTTTCTTAGGGTTGGCAGGCTATTATAGCAGATTTGTTGACGAATTTTCTTCCCTAACCAAACCATTAACCAAATTGACTGGGAAGAAGGTCAAATTTCAGTAGTTTAACAAATGTGAGAAGAATTTCCAAGAGTTGAAAACTAAATTGACTATTGCACCAACTTTAGCCTTGGCTGATGGGATGTAGGACTTTGTAATATATTGTGATACTTCAATGGTTGGATTGGGTTGTATGCTGAAGCAGAGAGGGAAAGTGATAACCTATGCTTCCAGACAACTTAAGGTTCATATGAGGAACTATCTGACCCATGATCTTGAGTTAATAGCAGTGGTGTTCGCAATTAAGATATGGCACCACTACTTGTATGGAATGCATATGGATGTGTTCACTGACCATAAAAGCCTGACGTATCGCTTCAGTAAAGAGCTCAACCTATGACAGAAGAGATGATTGGAGTTTCTTAGAGATTATGATATGAGCATTTTCTACCACACAGGTAAGTCTGCTTCATCTTTAGTGGCTGAAGTGAAAGGAAAATAAGATCAAGATCTTGTCCTACTTCAATTGAATGAGGCTATCCACAAACAAAAGGTGATGGTCTTCTCTAAAAGGGGAGATGGAATGTTGAGGTACTAGAGTAGATTGTGCGTTCCAGATGTTGATGGAGTATAGGATAAAATTATGGTTGAAGTCTACAGCTCTAGATATTCCATTCATCCTAGCTCCACTAATATGTACCATGACTTGAGAGAAGTCTATTGGTGGAATGGAATGAAGAAGGATATCGCGGAGTTTGTTTCTACATGTCCAAAATGTCAACAGGTCAAGGTTGAGCATCGAAGGCCATGTGGACTGGCTCAGAACTTTGAGATTCCTAAGTGGAAGTAGGAGATGATCAACATGGACTTCATTACTGGCCTACTTAGGCCCCAAAATAGCATGATTCAATATGGGTGATTATGCATAGGATGACCAAATCAGCTCTATTCTTAGTAGTCAAGATGACTACTCTATTCTTAGCAGTCAAGATCACTAACACTGTAGAAGAGTATGCCAAGTTGTACATTTATGAGATTCTTGAGGTTTTATAAAGTTCCCTTATCTATTATCTCAGATACAGGAGCTCAATTCACCTCCTAATTTGGAGATCTTTTTAGAAGGGATTGGGTACCAAAGTAAATTTGAGTACAACCTTTCACCCTCAGATAGATGGCCAAGCAGAGTACACCATTCAGACTTTGGAGGATGTGTTAAGGGCTTGTGTCCTTAACTTTAAAGGAAACTGGGATGACTACTAACCATGGATCGAATTTGCTTATAACAATAGTTATCATGTAAGCATCCAGATGGCTCCCAATGCTGCTTTGTATGGAAGGAGATATAGATCACTGATTAGGTGGTTCAAAGTTGGCAAAGCTGACTTGATTGGACCTGACCTTGTACACTAGTCTATAGAGAAGGTGAAAGTTATTAGAGAGTGATTAAAAATCGCATAAAGCCATCAGAAGTCCTACACTGATGTGAGAAGAAGAAATCTAGAGTTTGAGAAGAATGATTAGGTGTATTTGAAAGTGTCACCTATGAAGGGTGTCATGAGATTTGGGGAAAAGGGGAGATTAAGTCCTTGCTATATTGGCCCCTATCAGATTGTGAAGAGGATCGGAAAGGTTGCCTATGAGTTAGAGTTATCTTCTGAGGTAGATGCAATCCATCCAATATTTCATGTCTTAATGTTGAAGGAATACATAGGAGATCCTGCCTTGTCAACCCAGATTGAGAGTATTGGAGTGAAGAATAACTTGACTTATGAAGAGATTCTAGTCTAAATCCGTGATCATCAGGTTCGCAAGTTGAGAACCAAAGAGATTGACTCAGTCAAAGTCCTGTGGAGAAATTAATTTATTGAGGAAGCCACATGGGAAGCTGAGGAAGAGATGAGAGCTAAATACCCACATCTATTCATGCTTAATGATGAGAATATTGAAGGTAATTTCGTTACTCTTGATTTAAAGTGAATTGTTTATTCTTGCATTGATATATCTATTCCTGAGTCTGTATAGAGTTTGTTAAGACTGATGAGAGTCAAGAGTCTAAATGATTGAGTGAGTATTAACAGGAGTCTTGATAGTTATTTATGCCTTAAGGTCCATCTTCACTCATCATTCGAGGACGAAGAGTCCAATGGGGAGATAAGTAACGCCTGATTAAATTACCAAAATATCCCTAGATGAAAGGTGTGCGCATAACGCATCTTTCCGAACCCCGATGGAAAATATGAGGTTGAATATATGACCAGAATGAAGTAATTGAGTGGGAAAATGGTCTTGGTTGATTTTTAGAGCAACTGGATCAAAAGATAATTTTTTGATCCGAAAATGATTTCTAATAAGAGTGCATGACAGGTGTCTGACGCGTACCTACCGTGAGTTGTGATCCCAATATTTTCTATGGAATTAGAAAACTCGATCGAAATTTATTTGACAAAAAACCCCAAAAATGGCCTAGTCCGCATCACGGACTTGGTACACCGAAGGTCAAATTTTTTAGATTTTTGTGAAGGGCAATCTATACCTTTTCTAACCCCTCCTAAACTTAAAATACTATCAATATAGGTGATTTTCGGTCTAAAAAGGTTTCTAAACTCATTCTAAGGCTTTTTACACTAAACTTAAGAGGAAAAAAAAGAAGAAAGCTAGGGTTCCAGAGATTGGGGTCAAAATCCTTGAGAAGATTAGTGTTGTTCTTTATTCTAGGTATGTAAGGCTAAACTAAAACATTGAATTGTACTTCCATGTGTCCCTGTTGATGAATAAAATGATTGTGAGTATAATGAGATTCCATGCATGTTTCTTGAATATTTTCTTGTAAATTATATATATATATATATATTGTATGTATTTTCATATGTTGATGATCATCATAAGCCTGATTTTACTGTCTAAATGCTTTCTATGTGTCATTTTAGAAAATCCTACATGTTATTTTCATAATATATTGCAAGAATGAACTTAGGAGATGAGTCTAGAGCCTTGAAAATATGAATGTTCGTATGACTGTGAGTGTGATCCTGATATGAGAGTGTTGATGATGATGTTGATGAAATTGATGCTCCTGGATTTTTAAAGATCATGAAATTAATCCTAAGATAATGTACTTAATTGAGTTAACCATGTCCAATGAGACTAGTTAGAAGAGTAATCGTGATGATTGATGTCTTATATGCATGTTGAGTCCTGGGAGGAATATTGAGCACCGAATTGAATAAGAGTAAATAATAACTCAAACTCAATAATTACATGGCCCGCTAGGAGACGATTGAACCATAAAATTGAATGTTTCCTTAGTCCCAAAAGAGGACTTGATATTCTTCATTATGGATCCATCTATGTGATATTCTTTACCCCGACAAGGTACTGGATTGATGTGGTAACAACATTATGTAATTGTATCATCATCGGCTTATAGGTCCCACATTGATGTAGAGATAAGTACTCGAGATCATCAATAGGTGCTCTAGTGAAGGTCCATTCTCCCTATTGCTAATTGGTGATTCCTTCCCTACATTCAGAGGATGCCATTTTATATTTTCTTATGCCTTGAGTTAGTTCATTTGAGTTATGGTAGCCATGGCCTGTCATTGTACCTTTCTAAACTATAGATGTAGTGGTTTCATAGAATAGAGGGTGATGTCTTGATGTTGTGATCTTTCTTTCTTTAAATATCTTATTATGTCATTGATGTTGAGACTGACCTTGTTGGCTTGTGGCCTTTACTTATTGAGTAAGAAGTAAGTTGAGTTGCCCATCCTTATGTTTCTATTTCTTTTATTGTCTTTCACTGAGTTGAATAATTGAATGACTATCATGAGACTGAGTGGTTTGCTTGGGGACTAGAAATGGTCTCTGGGTACCGGCCATGTCTAGGGTACCCTCCTAGGGCGTGACATAGACTTAAATTATCACACCACAAGGAAGGCCCAAAACCTAAAGAAAAGCCAATTTCATTCAAAAAAAGACAAATCCATAGAAGTTCACTAGTGGTAATAGCAAGAGACCGGTGTTGATTAGCCTCAGTAGTGGAGCGCGAGGCAAATCATTATTTGTGAGAACACTAAGAAAGTAGTGATGAACCTAAGAAAATTGTAAAATCAGTAGTAGACTTCCAATTATCTATACTTCCTCTGAAATCTACATCACAATATCTTTGTAACTAGCGAGAGTTTTGATTTGAAAAAAAGATACAATGAGAAGAAGTTGATTTTAGATATGCTATCGCAAAATATGCTTAACTGTTGCCCAATGTTTCTTTGTCAGACTATGCATAAACTAACAAACTTTATTAACTAAGAAGAATATATCAAGTCTAGTGAAGATGAGATATTGTAAGCCACCAATAAATACTTTGATAAAGACTTTCATCAAGAAATTGAGTGTTGCCAATGGGGTACAACTTATTACTCGGGCACATGGGAGTATAAATAGCATTTCAGGTTAATATATTGCTACTTTCCAAGAGATTATGTATGTATTTAAACTAATATTATAACAACTCATCAAATCTCCATGAAGCTTGAATACCCAAAAAGTAATTAACTTGCCCAAGTTGCGCAAAGAGAAGCAACTTTCTAACTATTGAATCAATGAAGAAATTAGATGCATAGATGTGGCCAAGATTATAATGTCATCAACATAAATCATACAAATTAGTTTTACCAGTTTTCGGGCTTCTAAAAAAGAGTGAATAATTTGTTTTAGAGCTTTGAAAATCAAACTCATGCAAAGCATCCATCAAACATTTATTCCAAACTCGAGGAGCCTACTTAAGGCCATAAATAGACTTCTCTAGTTTGCATATGTAATTATGGTGATTAGGGTCTACAAAACCTAGAGGTTGAACCATGAATACATCCTCCTCTAGCTTACCATACAAGAACGCATTAGAGGTATCCAATTGATTAACAATCCATCCTTGTGAAGTGGTAATAAAAGCAATAATTGAATAGTTGTAGGTTTGAAAACAAGACTGGAAGTATCATCAATGTCAATTCTAGGATGTTGATGGAAACCTTTTGTAACTAATCTGGCCTTATGTCATTCAATGGATCCATCTTGTCTTTTTTATTTTGAAAATCCACTTACAACTAATAACATTTGTAGCTTGAAAGTTGCAATGAGTGCATTATATTTTGTGGACATAGCAAATCTCCATTCAAGAATTTTAATTGTCTAAGTGTAACATTTAGGATCAAACAATGCCACAGGTTATGAACAAGGACTAGATACATTTGAGCTTTAGATTTTCTATTTGTCCTTGTGTAATTATACAATGATTGCGAATAGGTATGACTATACCTAATGAAGTAGCATCATTAGAATTAGAGTCACCGAGAGAACAAGGAACATCAACAACAATCAAAATGTGAAGGTTTTGTGCATTATATGAGTCAGCACCAAGTAAAACTAGAGAAACCTGTGATTGAGACAAAGATGGTATTGAAGAACACTATGGAGAAAATGGCATGTGAGTTAAGGTCAATTCTTGGCTGACTAGTGGTTGAGGTTGGGAAATTAGTAGACACATAGGTGCAACTAGAATAACATTAGGAGTAGTAATAGTAAGAGATAGGTTTTTGTCAAGCTTTGTAGATGCAATGCATAAACCATCGACTTGTTGAAAGAAAGTCCACAGCCAGTTTCCGTGATATGTTTATGCTTCCTTTCTACACACCTATTATGTCCCAAGGTATATGGACAAGAAATATGTTGTATGATCCAATGTATGCACAAGTAGGAAGTTAAGGCTTGAAACTCACTTCCCTAATCCACTTAAAAACTTTTAACTATAATGACCCTTCATGTCACTTTTGTGTTTCTGCATCTTTTGCATTGGTTAGATCATTCATACAATGACCCTAGGTCATTTATGACTTGATGGAAAAGACACCTAGGTCATTTAGGACTTGATGGAAAAGACACCTAGGTCATTTAGGACTTGCTGGAATAGACAGTTTGATCGCTTGGTCATTCATTCAAAAGTTGTGCAGTTTGTCATATTGGAAGGCCTGTTAAAGTTGAAAAATGAGTTTTTCAGCCTCTGAATGGAATTCTGACTGTTCCATCAACTCCAAAATGACCAAATTAGGCTAAAAGCATGGTCAATTTGTGTACTGAGGTTTTCAGTGCTGCTTTGTATCCAATTTTGTATTTTAGCCTTTAGAATAGGCCAATAGTTAACTTTGATCAATATTCTTGAAAAATGTGCTCAAATGGAAATTTCGTGTGATGATCCTCCAAGTTATTTCTATAATTTTATGACTACACTATTAATTTGAGCTCCTATAGGCTGCCCTTGGACCTTTTATAACTTATTGGGGGTGTTGGAATGGTTGTGGCTGGGTTGGTTTATATGCAAGTTTGTGAGTTGACTAGAAGTTATAACTATAAAAATGAGATTTCTTATGAAACCCTAGCAAATGACTTCAGAGTGAGTATCTAACTATTCTATCAGTTTTGAAATATCCACTTTATTCTAGGAGAGTGGTTGGTGTGAGCATGGAGGGCCCCGGTATGATTTTGTGCCAAAAGTTGCAAAATGAATTCAATCAAAAGTTAAAAAGTGTGTTTTTGTAAAAGCTCAGCTAAACATGCTCAGAATGAAAATCTAATGGTGTGGTCAACTCTAGAATGTTGAAAATAGTCTAAAATGACCCTTTGTCAATTGACGGGGGAATCTGGTTGCGTTTTGACCCCCTCAGTTCTTTTGGCTAAAATTAGTTGCAAAATGAGTGGGACCCTCATTTTTTTGGTAGGATGCTTTGTTGGAAATTTTGGCTATACCATTAGATGCAGAACATCAAAATTCACGTGGTTGCACTATTTATTTGTGTAAAACAAGCATCAGATGGCCCGAGAATGGCCCAGGGAAGTTTTTGAGATTGCTGTTGGAACACCAGAAAATTAACCCTCTACGTTCACGAAAGCTAGGGGAAGAAAAGCTCAGTGTTCGCGGGGTCAAGGTCGTATTCGCCAGAGAAGGATCAGCCATAAGGTCCACATCCACGGAGTAAATTAAGGTGGTGGTACATATATATATATATATATCTATAACTAGCGCGGACAACCTTGGGAGTACATCTTCTCAAGGTCGTAACTTTGGCTTTAGGACTCTAATAATTGAATAGTTGTAGGTTTGAAAACAAGACTGGAAGTATCATCAATGTCAATTCTAGGATGTTGATGGAAACCTTTTGTAACTAATCTGGCCTTATGTCATTCAATGGATCCATCTTGGGTCGTAACTTTGGCTTTAGGACTCTGATTTTGGCAATTCAAAAAGCTATGTTACTCAACATTTTACAAGGAACATAGTGGTGATGTTGGATTCTTATTCAACATTTATTTTGAGGTAAAATCACTAATTTAGTTAGTTATGTTCTCAAAATTTGTGAAAATGTTTCACTTTGATATCTTGACTAATTCTTGATGAAATTAAGTGAAATCTGAGCCTAAATTATTCTACGTTCTGAGAGAAATGTTGTAGTATGTTGGGTGTTCACTAAATTCAACTAGTTTTCATAAATTTGGACTGAGAAATTTTTGAAGGAAATGTTTTTCCGATAAAGATTTTAACTTTCATTTTTGAATCATTTTTTGATCTTCTTGGGTCCGTTTTGAGCTGAATATTGTGATGTAGACTCAGGTTGTCATGAGGATCATTTTTTGGAGTTTCTTTTGGGATTTCAGGCATGGGTCGTATTTTCCCCATTTTAGGCCTAATTGATATTATTTCACCTATTTTTCCAAGATGTTATAGCAAATATGATCGTGTTAACCTTGTGAACTATATTTTTGACAGCTAAGCAATATGGGGAAGCAGTTCTAAAGGGAACAACTTAGGTGTATTAATGCAAAGCTCAAGGAATTGTTTGCCAGGTAAGCTAGGTTTCTCTACACCTTAGACTGAGTTAAAATGCATGAGTATGTGAGCTAAAATATACTATTTATGGGTTGAACTATGGAATACTTTTTGTATATAGATGGTTGTATATTTATATGTGCTATGTATGATGATATGGGACTAAGATTGTTGTATGGAGTCAATATTAGCTGAGTTTTGGCACTAGTAGACTACGATAGGGCCTCAATGGGCTGGTTGGGCTGAGAGTAGATGATAACTATGTACACTAAGCTTGATTCTTGATTGTATGTGTGTATGACTTGATAGTACTAAAATATACTAGCTTATGAGGCTAACAAGTGGTTACATGCTACCTTGTGCACTGGTTCTAGTATCTATAGTTGTTCTGAGTACTTGTGGCTGCCTAGATTATGGTCAAATTGCCTGATTAAACATGATTCTGTATTATCCTGTAACTTATATGATCCTATATACTATTGTTATCTGATATGTACTTGTGCTACTAGCTAGTGACTTGCTCTGGAAATGGTTATAGTTCTGCTCCTAAGGGGGCCTTGTGACCTGTGATAAGAGATGTGTTGCCGTTAAACCACTGGTAGATTGGACATGGGAGTGTGACCATATTAGTGAGGTGTAGGTTATATTTGTTGGGCTTCCCAAGACTATTGGTGATGAGACACTAGCCATGTAGGTTAGTCTTAGGGATTGGCACCCTGTTTAGAGAAAGGCCTTAGCTTAGGTTACGTGACATCCTTCTGATTGTCTAGCCTCTTGGGCCTTAGCTTAGGATACATCGACACTATCCTATAGGTTGCTATACGTAGAAAAGAGGCTAAGAAAGGGTTAAATATGGGCTAATTCCATGGGATATATATGTGTCCTGAGTTGATTTGTGTTTGTATGAGTGGGTGTAGCCTGATGCTACTGAGACATGTTGGCTCATGTTGGTTGTTGATTATATGTTATATTGTGACCTGTTTCTGGTATAGATCCGACTTTACCTGGTTGGGTTGTATGGGCTACCTATGTTGTGATTTTCATCACCTATGTTAACTCTGGGTACTTGTGGTCGATGAGGTTATGACATACTTGGCTTAGTTGGGCATGAGTTTACAGTGATCTGTGACATATACACTCTTATGTACCACTGATAGTTGTTGTGCACTCGTTCTTTTCATCGAGGGATGGTGGTAGTTAATATTATATTGGTTGGATTTTGTGGGATACCTATGTTGTGAGTATCGTCACCTATGTTCACTCTTGGAATGATATAACTTTGGAGTTCTGGATACGGATACACTGGTTAAGGGAGTGATTGTTTTAATACCTCAAATCCTATATGATGCTCCCCGTACTTTGAGCTCCAATGGCCACGTCTGAGAGTCTGAAACCCAAGAGTCACCTCCTGTGGTTCAAGTTCGATGACCATAAATGGGATGCCAGGTGGCGAAAGCTAATTCTAAGGTCAGAGAACCTATTGATGTTTTGGGTCGAGGACCTCATTGGCTAAATTTTAACTTTGACACCCTATTAATTGTGTTAGGAGGATTCTTTCTCTCGCGGGGGATTCATCCCACCATTATATATTTTATCAGACCATCTGGCCCTGGTTGACACCCTGACCGGAGGCCAGGTCAGGTGGACTACAAGTTTGAGGCGTCATGTGGTACTGATTCTTAGATGGGTTGAGGACCCAGTGGTTATATGGTAATTTGGGTCAAGGATCCAATTGATTTCCCATGGATCCACACATGTATTCACACCATAATTATGTGTGGCTGTACCATTTAGGCTTATAGGGGCATTCAAGTTTTGATATTAGGGACTTACACCTATGTATAGTTCGCCCTATGATCATGTGATGTGGAGAGTTGGGTTCTATTGTGTTTATTTGATCAGATTGTCTATGAGTGTATCTTTTGGGCTTATAGGGGCCCAGTCGGCATACATGCATAGATATTAAGTCCTTGTACTACGTACAATGCTACGTCTCATTTGGGAACGGTTATGGTATGGGCCGACTAAGTCTTTGTCGGTCAGTATCCTTGTTAAACACTTGGGTTGGTTCGGTT
Organism: Solanum virginianum; assembly: GCA_000787875.1. Classification (NCBI taxonomy): domain Eukaryota; kingdom Viridiplantae; phylum Streptophyta; class Magnoliopsida; order Solanales; family Solanaceae; genus Solanum; species Solanum virginianum. The sequence continues at coordinate 25,002 of DF361468.1, read as the reverse complement.
ATCATTGTCGATCATTTTGGTCAGTTTAATTATCATTGTTTATCACTTGGGTTGGTTCGGTTATCATTATTCATCACTAGGGTTGGTTTAGTTACTATTGTTCATCACTTAGGTTGGTTCATTTATCATTGTTCATCACTTGGATTGGTTTAGTTATCTTGGTTTATTACCTTGTTTAGTTCAGTTATGGTTTCGGAAGTTCTACACATACTTATGACTTGATCTGAGTTTGGTTTCCTATATTACTGTAGTCTAATTTATATATTTGAGCTTTTCGTATGTTCACTATTTTACTTGGTCGTCGATGATGCCTACTGGGTGCCTCTTTCTGGTACTCACCCCTTACTTTCTACATCTTCTCATGGTGCAGGTCTATGTTCTAGTTGTGGGCATTGACTTCTAGGCATTTTGAGAGAGCTCAAAAGACTAGTGATTAACACCGGTAAGTTCAGATACTTCGTAGTCTCCTTCCTTTTGATATCCGTCTATTGTTTCTAAACATTGGCCCTATACTCTGTAGTTATGGTTTGTATTTGCAGCATACTAGGATCTAACAGATGCCATCATGACTAATACCGAGTTGTGACAAGTTGACATTAGAGCTTAAGGCTCACTGGTTTCATTTGTATAGAGCTATCGTCTAGTATAGTCTTGTGGATGGGTACGGAGATACCTATGACTTATCTCCCGGAGGCTATAGGATGTTTAAGGAAACTTCTTACGCTATTGATTCTGGTCGTGTGAATTATCAATAGTTCATCGACTTTCTAAAATTTGATTTGGTCTATCCATCTCGCGTGAATATTATGTAGAGGTCAGAATTAGGTAAGAGTAGTGTTGCATCATCAATCCCAGATAAGGAGCAACCCCTAAAGCCCCTTGAGCAGAGATTGGATGCCCTTGAGTGTTGACAGCTGGATAGGGATCCTATAAGCATTGAGGTTGTATGAGCCTCAAAGGCTGGCTTCGTGATCTGTTACTTGTTTGGTGATGACTATGTATTGTACTATGGGAGACATTGTGGAAGCTGGAACTCTGTAACACATATATTTGTATGTGAACTGTTGGTTAAATGTTATATGGGTGATGAGCACAACTGATAAAGATTTTATAGGTGAGATAAGATGTATCTGGGGTAATAGTAAGCATTGGTGCTCTCTATATATCCGTATTCGATTTATTTACAACTGGTTTGACCTGTTAGGTCTCCTGGTACTGATAAGTATGCTATACGTAGTGGCATTCTGAGTAATTGCTACCTACGTTGCAACTGCACCCTGTCAGAGGCTAAATGTAAGCCAAAACCTTGTGACTTATACATATGATCATTTTGAGATTTGACTACTGGAGTGAGTAGTCTGATACTGGTGTACACCATACTTGAGAGGCCGCCTATCAGTCATACCCCTGGCTACACTTAATGCCTCTATGGTTATGATTTTTTATAGTAATCCTGTTGAATGCGGTTCTCCTGATTCTTTGGTGATTGGATTGTGATATGATGTAATGACTCGTTAAGTAGTTTTGAGCACTAGAATTATTTTACTTTCTTAAAAAACCCTTTTCGAAAACTTTCAATGGTAATTTTGGACTATTTGTGTGTCTATAATTATTCTAATGGACTAATAATGTTAGATAATTAACATATGGGGTGATAAATGGATTTTTATCTTAACCCTAAATTCCTTGTCCTACGGATTAAAATTAATTAGTGGGAGATAAAAATTTGGGATCACAAGTTGTCGTTCAATAGAAAAGAAGAAGGGATAGACAAGGGTCATCTAAGACATTCAGCACGAGGAATACAACTGCTTCAGGTGAGTTTTAATTTTTTTTATTCTTCAAAAAGGATGTAAATTAGTAGTTATACAAATATAATTATGCATTGTTTTCTTTCTTGAAAGAAAGTGGGTGTCAAATTGGGTCATATGTTTAGATGTTAGTGGATGGTTGGTCCTGTTTTGGAGTAATGCTTGAGTATTAAAGAAGTGGGGAGAAACTAGTATTAAGACAATTCCATTTAGAATTATTCTTGTTGTTTAGCACTTGTGAGATGGCAAACCTACCACATAATTGCAATAGGTGGCAATTGATTTGAGTTGGAAAATAAATTACCTTAGTGGTCATTAATGTTGGTCAGTGATGCTCATAATTAAGGTTAGTACCTCGGACAAATCGTGCCAATTTTTAAAGGCAAATGACTTAACTAGTGGTCTGATTAGAGTGAGCTAATGATATAGAAATATAGATAGATGTCCACAAATCAGTTTGTTTACCAATATTGCATATTTGATAGATTGGGAAAGTTCAGAAGCTTTATAAAAGGGCAAGGCAAATCTTGAGGATTTGTGATGCGTATTCGGCAATTGAGGTATGTTAAGACTTTTCAGACATCGTTGAAGGATGTTTTTTCTAATTTAAGATTAAAACGAAAAAATATAGAATGGGTAAGGGTGAAAGACGGGGGTTCGTACCAATAGTGTGACAGGCATTGGTGTGAGTGCCGGTGTTATAAAGGGAAAGTTTATCACTATAGATGATGGATTGTAATCCAGGAATGCCAAAGCAAATGGGCATTAACTGGGGTAGCATAACTTAATTTCTTTATGTGGTTGTGTTTCTTTATTGAACCCATATATTTGTGATAGTTGATGTGAATACATGTTGTACCCATATTTTCTGTATTGTGATGCATTACTATCCCTATATGATTGATGTTATATTGTGCGTATGGTTTAACATGAGATTGTGTGTGTGTTGAGATCCCTGTTATAATCTAAGTTGGGCACATGGAGATCATCCGTGCTGGGGATGGTTGATTTTATGATTGTGCGTTGAGATCATACGTACAGACACATCGAGACTGTCTATGTTGGTATATGGACCTCGCGAGTCCCCCATGGGTCACAAACCCTCAACATGTTCCCGAGAGAGATTGTGTATATATAATTTATAGATGATTTGGCATTTGAGGTGTATCATTTCGTGGTGTTGCATTGCATCTCATTATACTCTTCATTGTTATGGATGGTACGTTATTGGTGTTGGATATCATATGATATTTGATTACTTCCATTTGATAACCCTTAATTGCTAAGTATAATACAGGCTCCCAAATTAGAAGATGATATATATATAGTCACTACTTCTTCATTATTGGTTAATGAGACATACTGTGTACATGTTGTTTCGTACTCATACTACACTTGTTGCACTTTTTTGTGGTATAGATTCAATTCCGAGTATGAGTGCATCCCATAGAGCTGTTTGAGTCCAAGCTTGGATTATCCTGGAGTTGTAGTGAGCTGCTTAACTAATTTGTAGTCCATACCTCCCTCTATCTCATTAGTCATTCTGTATTGTTTTTTATCCTGGAGTTGTGGTTAGTTGCTTAACTATTCTACAATCCACACCTCCCTCTATCTCATTAGTCATTTTATTTTTTATTATATTCAGACAGGATATTTCTTATGTTTAGATTTATCATCTTAGTCTCAGACTTGCTTCACAGTTTTAGAAGCTCTCGTACTTATGACACCAAGTCTTGGGTGGTATTTTAGCTATCTGCATTTCATACTTATAAGGGAATTATTGTTGAGGATATTCATCGTTAGCTATTGTTCACTTTATTTATTACGTTGATTAGTAACTCATTGGGTTGGTTTACCTATCGGCTGGGAGTATAGGTTCCATCATGATTCGTGTTTTCAGATTGTGAAAAATTTAGTATCAGAGCTTTAGGTTCATCAGTCTCATAAGTACAAGAGCAATGTCTAGTAGAGTCTTGCAGATCAGTATGATGACGCCCATATTTATCTTCTAGAGGCTATAGGACATTTAGGAAACTTCGACTTTTAAATTCTATATCGTGCAAATTTGACTCTGTTGAAATTCTAACCTTGTTGTCTCATTCTCTCACAGATGGTGAGGACTCGTGCATCTCCAAGTGGTGATCAGGAGCCTATTCCTGCACTTGGTTCTGGTGTTACTATGTAAGGTAGAGGCAAGGGGCGAGGACGAGGTCGAGAAAGAGGTCGCACTACGGCACAGGTGGGGGGCAGATGCCAATAGCCACCCAGGGTCATGCTGAAGCAGTAGTTCCAAATACAGATGTGATTCACGAGGATGTGCAGGGTCATGTTGGGAAATATGGACCCTCTAAAGCTCCACCTACTTTTACTGCCACTCCAGTGCTTTAGGATACCTTGGTTCATATATTGGGACTCATAGAAGGGATAGCTCAAGAAGGAATAGTGTTGGTCCCCTCTGATGGTTCACAGACTCATATTAGAGGCCAGAATCCAGATCAGATGGTTGCTCTAGGTTCTCAGACTCTGGGTACTCAGCCAGCTGCAACTACAACTCCTCATTTTGACAATATGGCATTGCCGAATGTTAAACCACATTTGGCTAATAGACCTGCTATGACCATGGATGAGCAGAAGATATATGGAAGGTTCAAGATGATGAATCCTCCAACTTACACATATGGCCTAAATAAGGATGCACACGAGTTTATAGTCAGTTGTCATGAGAGATTGCATAATCTTAGATTAGTGGAGTCTCATGGAGTTGACCACACAACGTTTCAGATGGTTGGCCCTACCAAGCAGTGTTGGAGAGATTATATTAGTAGAAGGCCAGTTGGATCACCTTCACTTTCATAGAGTCAATTTACTCAGGTATTTCTAGACAAGTTTATTCCACATAGTAAGAAGGAGCATAAAAGGGCCGACTTCGAGAGTTTATAGCAAAATGGTATGTTAGTTGTAGAATACGAGGTTAGATTTCATGCCTTATCTAGGCATGCATCGATGATACTTCCTACCAAGGATGAGAGAGTTAGAAGGTTTGTCAAGGGATTGATCATTCCGATTCGCATGGGAGTTTCTCAGGTTGCTACTTCTGGTGCTACTTTTCAAAGAATGGTAGATGTTGCAAAGAAGTTAGAGATGATTCGACATGAGAGATCTAAGCAGCGTGAGGGCAAGAGGGCCCATCATTCGAGGATTATAGTAGTGTTCCACTCAGGAGTCGAGGTTACTCAAGGAAGGGTCATGACTCTTAAGTCTAGCAGAGCTATTCATGCTGCTATGTCACCGTCTGGAGCTGATCATAGTAGGCCGAACATCTCTAGCTCAGTGTATACTTCTCAGGGTTCATCTTTTAGATCCTCAGGTCATGGAGGGTATAATGGCCATTCAGGTTCTTCTCATTATCCTACTCCTCATAGGGGCTGTTTTGAGTGTGGTGATATGAGACAGTTTGTGAGAGATTGCCCTAAGATTGGCCGTGGTGGTCCACATCAGGATTCTCATGCTTTAACTTCCAAGACCGCACAACTTTCAACTGGGGGAGGTGCACCGAGTGGCAGAGGTGGTTCTCATTCGGGTAGAGGTAGTACTCATTCTTTTCGAGGTGGTGGTCAGGGAGGTTCCCAACTCACGAGTAGTCGTGCCTAGTGTTATGCTTTTCCAAGTAGGCCAGAGGTGGAGATTTCAGATATTGTTATCACAGGTATTATTCCAGTCTATCATTGATCAGCTACTGTATTATTTGACCTAGGCTCTACCTACTCTTATGTGTATATATTTTGCTTTGAGTTTGGATATGCTATGTGAGTCTCTTGATTTTCCAGTATATATTTCTACTCCTATTGGGGATTCGATAGTGGTAGATCGGGTGTACCGATCATGTATAGTTATTTTGATGGGTTAACTCAGGTAGATTTAAAGGTGTTAGATATTGTCACAACCCAAAACCCGTGGGCCGTGACTAGTGCCCGGATGGGCACCCAAACACAATCACAAAACCAAACCTTCAAGAATATCATATGTGCAAACATGGGCCGACAAGGCCGCCATGGCGGGTAAAATCGCCTATCAAATATACCAATCATACTATGCAGGTCAAATCAGACAAACTGGGCATAACCCACACGTGTATGTAGCCATAGACCTCTAAGCAAACTGACAGAATCATAGGATAGGACAGGGCCCCGTCGTACCCTTGAATGAATATATGCAATGCAACGAATGAATATATATCAAACGTAGGCTCCGAAGTAGAGGAGCACTTTAGACAGCAGACGGAGGTCCTAAGCTGAAAGCTCATCAAACTGTACTTTAGTACCTGCGAGCATAAAGCAGCCCCCGAACCAAAGGGGGTTAGTACGGAATGCATACCGAATATGTAAAGTCGAATGTACAGAATATAAAATCAAAGTAATAACGGAAGCAAAATCATGGTAATTCGAAGCATAATCGAAATTAGAGTACTTATTTTTCAAAACATAGGGTGTATATCAAAAATCACAAAACGTTTATTTTCCAGAATACAAATCATGCATAGGACAGAGGGAATAGGGACGCCCGCCTGTCAATGGCGCCCTAACACGACATATCACCAGAAAGTTTCAAATCTCTAAATCCCCATCACATATCACGACATAACACCGAATAGTTTCAAATCTTTGAATCCCCGTCACATATCACAAACTCATCAGAATGCACAATCACAACATAGCACCAGTCTAAGTGGAGCGCGGCCCTTGGGCGAAGCCGATCCGCTGAACACAACATAACACTGAAATGTACGTATATATCATAATCCGCACGATAACAACTGGCCCAGAAACCGGTGAATGATATCATAATAGGCACGAGCAGAGTCGTGCGTAATCATATGGATCAAAAATCATTATCATAAATTCAAAAGATTAGTAAAATATTCATATTCAAAATCAAAATAAGATTTATTCCAAATTCCTTCAAAGTTATCAAAATCACATAAAAGGGCGTCACAGGACCCATGGCCGGTGGGAACCCGAACTAGCCCAACTTACGGAGAACATACTCATCCTAAATCATGCAAACTCCTACAAGGCATTTTCAAAATGGTTTTTCAAGGCAATTCGAGCTTTCTACCTTAGTTACAGACATTTATAGTTTTCAAAGTCATTAAAACATAAATTCTTGCAAAATTTGTCAAACTTTTACATATTCTTGCAACTTATAAATTTTAAAAATAAACATAGGAAACAATATTAGGAAAAATTTACATAAGAGTGCCAAGGAACAAAGATGGACCATACATAAGCTCGGATTGCGGGAATAGAGTTCGTATCTTAGTCTATTTTTATCTAAGTCATGTCAAAAAGATAAGGTTGCTTTACATAACTCAATCACTTCTCCAAACTAGTCCAAATGCAAACCCGATCCAACTTATGCCCCTGGGTGTCCAATGTCTATGAACAAATTATAATAACACCAAACGATTAGCTAAAAGCTTTTTGGGCCTTAAATTCTAAATTTGCCCCTAATTTTACAAAAGTTTCGACAGTATTCCTAAAATATAGGCTGCCCCGAGAATTAACTCGGCTCAAATTAATCAACAACAACAACAACAGCCCAACAATATAAACAATCATTTCCAATGCCAATATCACAACAATAGCTCCATGTAACATCATTTAATCATATTTCCAAAACTGGACAGCATACTAATATATATATTTAGATGATATCCAAGCATTCCTTCACCTTCCAATAATGATATTACATTTAACTAAACATCAATTCATAAATTCCAACACAATATAACACTACACAATATGTACACAACTACACGGCTTCAATATCATCATACACGACTCACTTCCAACATGCCATATCTCATGATTTCCCTTCATTTTAACATATTACAACATATATACAACAGACATACAATTCCTTTCCAACCTTCTATATTTCATAATTTTCCTTCATTTTAAGATACTACAACATATATACAACCTCCATAACACATAAAATAAAATTAAATCATACCTTTTCCTTTCAACTTCACACTTGAGCTAGGGTTGCCAAAGTTGAGAAATAAATGCTTTTCTTGCTCCAGCAACACCTTCAAGCTACTTATGGGCCTCAATATAGTAGGTCTGTAATGTAAAAATAATTTTAGAATCAAAGAAAATGAATTTTGATTTTCCATGGTCTTGGCCGAATGTCCCTTGGTTTTCTTGGCTTTGTTCATGATTTTTCCAAGTATGGAAAATTGTAGAAGAATGAAGAATAGTCTTGTATATATGTACACTTATACACAAACATATCTTGCCAAGTGTAGCACACTTGGTCCAATTGAAACCCAACACAAGTCAAGTGGGTCCCACCTTATCTTCTAGAACTAACTTCTAAAAATTCCACTTTGGTCCCAAACTTTCCAAATATACCACTTTGGTCTTAAACTTTCCAATAATACTACTTTGGTCCTAAATTATCCAATAATGTCACTTTGGTCCTAAGTTTCCGTAATTATTTCAATGCACGAAATGCAAGTTCTAACAGATATGGTAGACTTTGATGTTATTCTTGGGATGGATTGGTCGTCTCCTTACCATTCTATTTTGAATTGTTATGCTAAGATTGTTACATTAGCTATGCTTGGGATTCCTACTATAGAGTGGAGAGGTTCTCTTAGTTATGCTCTAAAAAGGGTGATATCATTTCTTAGGGCTTGTCGACTGGTGGAAAGAGGATGTTTGGCTTACTTGGGATATATTCGGGATACCGGCATGGAGGCTCTTACACTTGAGTCTATTCCAGTAGTGAGTGACTTTCTAGAGGTCTTTTTGATAGACCTACAAGGTATTCCGCCTGATCATGACATTGATTTTTGTATTGATCTAGAACCAGGCACTCAATCTATTTCTGTTCCACCTTACTATATGGCACCAGTCAAATTAAAAGAGTTGAAAGAGCAGTTGCAGGATCTATTAAGCAAGGGATTCATTAGGCCAAGTGTATCTCCTTGGGGTGCTCCAGTCTAGTTTGTGAAGAATAAGGATGCATTGATATGCATGTGTATTGACTATCAGCAGTTGAATAAGGTGACAATAAAAAATAAGTACCCAATACCTCATATTGATGATTTATTTGATTAGCTTCACGGTACTTCTAGTTTCTCCAAGATTGACTTAAGATCTGGTTATCATCAATTGAAGATTAGGGCGGAGGATATTCCTAAGATAGCTTTTCAGGCACATTATGGCCATTATGAGTTTTTGGTGATGTCTTTTGGGTTGACTAACACTCTAGCAGCATTTATGGACTTGATGAATATGGTGTTTAGACTGTACTTGGACTCCTTTTTTATTGCCTTCATAGATGATATATTGATATATATCCACAGTAGAGAAGAGCACGAGCATCATTTGAGGATTGTACTTGGAATTCTGAAAGAGAAGAAACTCTATGCAAAATTTTCAAAGCGTGAATTTTGGCTTAGCTCAGTGACTTTCTTAGGACATATGGTATCTAAAGAGGGTATTATGGTGGATCCTAAGAAGATTGAGACGGTTCAAGATTGGCCAGAACTGCTTTAGTTGCTGAGATTCAGAGTTTCTTAGGCCTTGTATGTTATTATCAACGATTGGTGGAGGGGTTCTCATCCATAGCATCTCCCTTAACTAGATTGACCCAGAAAGGTGTGACTTTCCAATGGTCTAATGAGTGTGAGGTAAGTTTTCAAAAGCTTAAGACTTCATTGACTACTACTCTGATATTGACTCTACCAATTGAGGGAGAGAATTTTATTGTATATTGTGATGCTTCTTGAGTTAGTCTTGGTTATGTATTAATGTAGAAGGGGAAGGTGATAGCTTATGTGTTGAGGCAGTTGAAGGTTCATGAGAAAAAACTACCCCACTTATGACTTAGAGTTCGTTATTATAGTGTTTGTATTGAAGATTTGGAGGCATTATCTTTATGGTGTGCATTGTAAGGTGTTGACAGATCATCGTAGTCTCCAGTATATATTCAACTAGAAGGATCTTAATTTGAGACAGCGGAGATGGCTAGAGTTACTTAAGGACTATGATATGACTATTCTTTATCATCCAGGTAAGGAAAATATGGTAGCAGATGCTTAAGTCAAAAAATAACAAGCATGGGTAGTCTAACCTTGTTACAGGTTGGAGAGTGTCATTTGGCTATGGATGTTCATTCCCTAGCCAATAGCTTTGTGAGGCTGGATATTTCAGAATCTGGTAAGGTTTTGGCTTATATGGAGGCAAGCTCATCCTTATTGGAGCAAATTTATGCTCAATAATTTGATGATGATAATTTACGTAAAATTCGAGACAAGGTGTTAAAAGGGGAAGCCAAGGAGGCAATGCTTGATAGTGAGGGAGTTTTGAGGATAAAAGGTTATATTTGTGTTTCTCACACTAGTGATTTGACTAGGTTGATTATGGAGGAGGTGCATAGTTCGAGGTATTCTATTCATCCAGGGGCTACTAAGATATATCGTGACTTGAAGCAACATTTGGTGGTTTCATATAAAGGGGGATATAGTAGAATTTGTGTTTCGGTGCTTGAACTATCAGCAAATGAAGTATGAACACCAAAGGCCTGGAGGTTTGACTTAGATGATGCCATACCTGAGTGGAAGTGGGAGCCCATACCTGGTAGGTTTGCCATGGACTTTGTGGTGGGTTTGCCACAAACCTTGGGTAAGTTTGATACCATATGGGTCATTGTGGATCGATATACTAAGTCTGCGCACTTTATACCAGTTCAAACTAGTTATAATTCAGAAAAGCTAGTCAAGATCTACATTAAGAAGATAGTTTGCTTGCATGAGGTGCCTATTTCTATCATTTCAGATCGTGGTACATAATTAACATCTCACTTTTGGCAATCTATGCAGAAGGAGTTGGGTACTCGAGTGGATCTTAGTATAACTTTTCACCCTCAGACTGATGGTCAGTCTGAGCATATTATTCAGATTCTTGAGGATATGTTACGAGCTTGTGTTATTAACTTTGGTGGTTGTTGGGATCAATTTTTACCCTTGGTGGAGTTTGCATACAATAATAGTTACCATTCGAACATTGAGATGGCACCATTTCAGGCATTATATGGTAGGAGGTGTCGATCTCCTGTTGGGTGGTTTGATCCATTCGAGATTAGGCCGTAGGGTACAGATTTGCTGAGCGAGTCCTTGGACAAGGTCAAATTGATTAAAGATAGGCTTCTTATGTCTCAGAGTAGGCAAAAGAGTTATGCATATAGAAAGGTTCGCGATTTGGAGTTCATGGTGGGAGAGAGGGTTCTATTAAAGGTTTGACCTATAAAGGGTGTGATGAGATTTGGAAAGAAGAGTAAGTTAAGTCGAAGGTATATTGGACCTTTCGAGATTGTTGAACGTATTGGTAAGGTTGCATAACAATTTTCTTTGTCACCTGCATTGTCGGGTGTTCACCCTGTATCTCGATTCTAAAAAAGTATAATATGGATGGTGCTCATGTGATCCAATGGAATTCATTGTTACTTGATAAGAATTTAACTTATGAGGAGGAGCTGATAGTTATCTTGGATAGACAAATTTGAAAGTTGAGGTCAAAAGAGATTGCTTCAGTGAAGGTTCAATGGAAGCATCATCCAATTGATGAGGCTACTTGGGAGGCTGAGTTAGATATGCAAAGGAGATACCCTCTACTTTTTGAGCGTTCAAGAGTATTCTATTCTTTTATCGTTCGAGGATGAATGTTTGTTTAAGTGGTAGATGATGTAACGACTCGTTAAGTCGTTTCGAGCACTAGAGTTATTTTTCTTTCTTAAAGAACCCTTTTCGAAAACTTTCAATGGTAATTTTGGACTATTTGTGTGATTATAATTATTCTAATGGACTAATAATGTTAGATAATTAACTTATGGGGTGATAAATGAATTTTTGTCTTAACCCTAAGTTCCTTGACCTACACATTAAAATTAATTAGTGGGAGATAAAAATTTAGGATCATAAGTTGTCATTCAAAAGAAAAGAAGAGGGGATAGACGAGGGTCATCTACGACATTCAGCACGAGGAATACAACTGCTTCAGGTGAGTTTTAATTTTTTTAATTCTTCGAAAAGGAGGTAAATTAGTAGTTATATGAATACAATTATGCATTGTTTTCTTTCTTGAAAGAAAGTGTGTATCAAATTGGGTCGTTAAATTATCTTTTATATGTTTGGATGTTAGTGGATGGTGGGTCCCGTTTTGGAGTAATGCTTGATTATTAAAGAATTGGAGAGAAACTAGTATTAAGACAATTTCATTTAGAATTATTCTTGTTGTTTAGCACTTGTGAGATGGCAAAACTGCCACATAACTGTAGTAGGTGGCAATTGATTTGAGTTGGAAAATAAATTACCTTGGTGGTCATTAATGTTGGTCAGTGATGCTTATAATTAAGGTTAGTACCTGGGACAAATTGTGCCAATTTGTAAAGGCAAATGGCAAAACTAGTGGTCTGATTTTCAACTATTATTCGTTCTTACATTAAAGTTTGATAAATTGAGAGAGGTAATAGAATATTAGGTGTATTGTCTTATGTGAATCTTCTTATATTTATATTATTTGAAGGGTTTAAGACTTAACTCTAAGCTTGAAATTTTGGGAATTGATTATAAGATTTAGATGGGTTCTTAGAGTGAGCTAATGATATAGAAATATAGATAGATGTCCACAAATCAGTTTATTTACCAATATTGCATATCTGCTAGATTGGGAATGTTCAGAAGCTTTAAGAAAGGGCAAGGCAAATCTTGAGGATTTGTGACGCGTGTTTGACAATTGAGGTATGTCAAGACTTTTTAGACTTCGTTGATGGATGTTTTTTTCTAATTTAAGATTAAAATGAAAAAAAATATAAAGAATGGGTAAGGGTGAAAGATGGGGGTCTCGTACCAATGGTGTGATAGGCATTAGTACGAGTACCGATGTTATAAAGGGAAAGTTTATCACTATAGATGATGGATTGTAATCCAAGAATGCCAAAGTATATGAGCAGTAGCTGGGGTAGCATAACTTAATTTCTTTATGTGTTTGTGTTTCTTTATTGAACCCATATATTTGTGATAGTTGAGGTGAATACATGTTGTACCAATATTTTCTATATTGTGATGCATTACTATGCCTATATGATTGACGTTATATTATGCATATGATTTGGCATGAGATTGAGTGTGTGTTGAGATCACTGTTATAATCTAAGTTGGGCATGTAGAGATCATCCATGCTGGGGATGGTTGATTTTATGATAGTGCATTGGGATCGTCTGCACAAATACGTAGAGACCATCTGTGTCGGTATATGGACCTCGCGAGTCCTCCATGGGTCACAAACCCTACACATGTTCTCCAGAGGTATTGTGTATATACAATTTAGAAATGACTTGGCATTTGAGGTGTATCATTTCATGGTGTTGCATTGCATCTCATTATACTCTTCATTGCTGTGGATGGTGCATTATTGGTGTTGGATATCATATGATATTTGATTACTCCTATTTGATAACCCTTAATTGCTAAGTATAATACGGGCTCACAAATTAGAAGGTGATATATATATATATATACACACATACTTCTATCACTACTTCTTCGTTGTTGGTCAATGAGACATACTGCGTACATGTGGTTTCGTACTCATACTACACTTGTTGCACTTTTTTGTGATGTAGATTCAATTTTGAGTACGAGTGCATCTCGTGGAGCTGTTTGAGTACAAGCTTGGATTATCCTGGAGTTGTGGTTAGTTGCTTAACTATTCTACAATCCACACCTCCCTCTATCTCATTAGTCATTTTATTTTTTATTATATTCAGACAGGATATTTCTTATGTTTAGATTTATCATCTTAGTCTCAGACTTGCTTCACAGTTTTAGAAGCTCTCGTACTTATGACACCAAGTCTTGGGTGGTATTTTAGCTTTCCACATTTCACATTTATAAAGAAATTATTGTTAAGGATATTCATCGTTAGCGATTGTTCATTTTATTTATTATGTTGATTAGTAACTCATTGGGTTGGTTTACCTATAGGCTGGGAGTATAGGTTCCATCATGACTCGTGTTTTTGGGTCGTGACAGAACATCATCCTCGGAGGGTTAGTACGGTTGTCTATTATTGGCAGGGATACTATTATATTATCAATTGAGCTGCCGGCCACCCTGCCCCAGGGACTTGTTATAATTGTTGGCTGACTGGGATTGTGTTGTTCAGATTCCTGACTATGCTTGCCAGTGGGAATGTTGATCATTTTGCTAGATTATTTGGTACTTGGGTTATGGTTACATAGAGTTAGTTGCATAGCTTACCTCATCCTTACTTGAGTATGAGTTCCGAGCTTCTTTTATCCTAGGGCAGGTATCAAGGTAGTGAAAGGTCCATTTTATTAGTGGGGGATTTGGTATGGTGATTCCTCAAGATTGTGATACACAGGTCAAGCGGTATTGTTGGATGGCCTTGGTTTTGATATTTCTCGGGGGTCGATTGACTTGTTTCTATTATGTGGTTATCCATGTCGTACTCCAGTTAGCTGGTTTGAGCCTATAGAGTTGGGCCTGTATAATATAGACTTATAATAAGATGCCTTAGCCAGGGTTCGGGCTATTAGGGATAGATTATGAATAGAGGCTATGCAAACTATGAATGCCAACTTGTATAGCTTGAGATTGGAAACAGAGCATCACCACTGAGAGAAGTCACACGGATTGGAAGGTGGGGGTGAGCTTAGCCCTGACGTATTAGCCCTTTGAGGTTCTGAGATAGGTTGGGATGATCGATTTTGATTTAGCTCTACCTCTAATTTATTTTGTTTTCTGCATATCAATATGGTGTTTGTGTATTCCAAATGAGTTACATGTACTTTAGTATGATTTCATTGAGTTAGACGATTGTGTGATATCATTAAGGGAGGTTTTGGTGGAGGTCTTCTGAAAAATCTATTCTGGCTATTGTGAGTGGCTGATTGTGGTTGTTGGGCTAACTATTATGTTATGTAATATGAATTTGATGACTTATAGGCATGGGTTGTTGTGGTTACAGTTCTTGTAGGGGTTTGATTTAGTAAATGCTTCAGAATTGTGGTTGAATGGTAATAAATGCTGAGAACCATGTTTGAGAAAGGATATATAGATGTCAGGGTACTGAGGCAGGTACGGAGAGTCATTTAAGTGTGTGGCATGTTGGGTATCTGCTACACCATTAAAAGTTTGAGGGTTATTGGAAATACTGATGGATGGATTGAACGAGGTAAAAGGGTTTAAGCCTTGTGTGTGAGTGTAAGCATATTACCTATGGTCTATCGTTACTTAGTTTGTTTGTGGGCCAATTGTGGTTAATGGTGCAAATCACTCATATAAGGAACCCATAAGCGGAGTAAAAGTCGTATGTGTAAACCACGAGTAGAGTTATGAACCACCCTAACTATCCAAATATTCATAGATGTAGTAAGAGCAAGTATGCCTAGCCAATTGATTCCCGTGACTTGTCTGTTGATTGAGCAGATAGGGCAAATGGTGGATTCTTGAGAATTCCTTGTTGAATTGCCATACTGACTCATTGTTACATACGAACAGGTGGGTCAATATCTGCATAGTAAAGGAGGTACCAGAACTATTAGGGGTATGGAGCATTCTTATGACCCATATACCCGTGGTGCGGACTGGAGATTGCAGGTGTGCCTATATTCATACTTTTGTGGATGAGTCTTATTAGTGGAGGATCTTATAATGACCCTCTGGGTCATTTCTATAATTCTACAACTAATATGTTAATTTGAGCTCCTGTATGTTGACCTCAGAGCTTTTATCACTTATTGAGGCTATTGGAATGGTTGTGTTGGTTGAGAATTATGCGAGTTGACAAGAAGTTATAACTGTAAAACTGAGATTTCTGATAAAACCCTATCAAAAGACCTCAGAATAGGATTCTGATAATTCTATTAGTTCTGAAACACCCGATTTAGGCTAAAAGGTGGTTGATTTGAGAATGGAGGGCCCCGGTATGATTTTGAGCCAAGTAAAAACTCAGCTAAACATGCTTAGAATGGAAATCTAATGGTGTATTCAACTTTGGAAGGTTGAAAATAGTTTGAAACAACCCTTCGTCAGTTGACGTGGACATCTGGTTGCAAACATGGAGCTTATGGCTAATCCTTTTTCACGAATGCGGACCTGACCCTGTGAATGTGGAAGTATTCTTCCCCTTGTGTTCCACAAATATGGACATCCCTCCGCGAAAGCAGAGAGTTAATTTTCTGGTGTTGCACTAGCAATCTCAAAAATTTCCTGGCCTATCTGATTTCCATTTTGTGCAAATAAATAGTGCAATCACATGAATTTCAATGTTCTAGATCTAATGACACAGTTGGAATTCTCAACGGAGCATCTTACGAAAAAATGAGGGTCCCACTTCTTTCCTGCTAATTTTAGCCGAAAGAAATGAGGGGGTTATATTATAGCGGTGGTATATAAATAGCCAGCGTGGAAATCCATGGAGGTACATCTTCTCAAGCTCATAACTTTGGCTTCGAGATTCCAATTTTGGTGATTCAAAAAGATACATAACTTGGATTTTTGCAAGGAACATCATTAGTGAAGTTGGATTTTGGATTTGTATGTACTTCGAGGTAAAAATAACTATTTAGCTGGTTATGTTGTCAGAATTCATGAAAACTTTATGCTTTGATATGTTGGCCAATTCTTGACGGAATTATGTGAAATTTTAGTCTAAATTATTCTACATTCCGGGAGGAGTGTTGTAGTATGCTGGGTATTCTCTTAATTTAGCTAGTTTTAATAAATTTTGACCGAGAAAGTTTTAAAGGAAATGTTTTCTCGATAAAGATTTTAAACTTTCATTTTTGGACCATTTCTCGGTCTTCTAGGTCCCTTCTTGGGCCAAATTATTGTTTGTACAGTCGAGTTGTCATAGGGATCTTTTTTGAGTTTATTTTGGGATTTTGGGCCTGGGGACCTATTTTTCTCATTTTAACCCCAATTGATATCATTTCACTCATTTTTCAAAATGTTACAACCATTGTGATAGTGTTAACCTTGTGAACTGTATTTTTGATAGTTGAGAAATATTAAGAAGTGATTCAGAGGGGAAATTCTTAGGCAGATTGACGCATCGTAAAAAGAATCATCTGCAAGGTTGGCTAGGTTTCTCTACTCTTTAGACTGAGCTGAAATGTATGCATATGTGAGCAAAAATCTATTGTTTATAGGTTGAGGTATGGAATATTTGTATATAGCTTGTTGTGTATCCGTATGTCTTATGTATGATGCTATGGGACTGCCGTTGTTGTATGGAGGGCTATATTAGTTGAGCGCTTGTATTGGTAGACTACAAGAAGGCATTAAAAGGTTGGTTAGGCTGAGAGAAGGTGACATGTACGTACTCTGATCCTGACACTTTCTTATACATGTTTGTTGCCTATGACTATTGAAATATACTAGCTTTTGAGGTTGACAAGTTATTACATGCTACCTTGTCCATTGGTTCTAGTATCTATAGTTGTTTTGAGTACTTATGGGTGCCTAGATTATGGTAGAATTGGTTGATTAAACATGATTCTATGTTGCCCTATAGCATATATGATCCTATATACCATTGTTATCCAATACATACTAATGCTACTAGCTAGTGACTAGAGAAATACATCGTATTCTAGGAACGATTATAGTTGTGCTCCTGAGGGAGCCTTGTGACCTATGATATAAGACGTATTTCCAC
Source organism: Solanum virginianum (assembly GCA_000787875.1). NCBI lineage: Eukaryota > Viridiplantae > Streptophyta > Magnoliopsida > Solanales > Solanaceae > Solanum > Solanum virginianum. Next base: position 7,436 of record DF361468.1, on the reverse strand, counting down.
TGAGCCATTGGCAGGTTAGAGACGGGAGCGTGACCCTACTAGCGAGGTTTAGGTTATTTCC
>DF361469.1:18178-33850 GCA_000787875.1 Solanum virginianum | reverse complement strand
GGTTCTCCCGAATGGTCTCATTCTTAACCTTGTCACTCCTGGTGTGACCACACATCCATCGCAACATCCTCATCTCTGCGACATGCATCTTCTGGACTGATGGGCGCATGCTTCTCAGTACTGATTTGTATGGAATTAGCACGATCTTGCAATCAAATTTTTGGTGGGAATCATCAACTTTATAATGTTTGCTCACGCACCGATACATGTTCAATAATTCTAGGGACTTTCACTTCAACATATCTTCGCTCGTGAGCTTAAAGCCCCTCTTCATCATTCCTATTCATCTTGCCTTGTCTTGGGGACCGCAGTGGATTTATTATCCTATATATAATATCTCCTCTAAAGATTAAGAGGATAGAGGGTCTCCCTTCCATAGATTCGATTGTGCGGGGTTCTCCATTCTCAAAAAGCTTCAACTTCCCACGTGTGCTCAAGCTTGTGAATAGTTTTTGCGATCACTCTACGTAATTTATTATTCCAGAGCCTTGAGATCTTTCTTTTGCTATTCTCCAGCAATTCTAATAGTTTTCGTTCTTGCTTTTCTTGATCTTCCGAGCTTGGGGAACACAAGTTTAACCGAGGATTGGAGAGGAGAGGTGGAAGAAAGGGCTCAGGATGGATTCTCGAGTCTTTGTGCTAGCTGTATGAGTAATATGTGATGCATTCGGGCTTCAACAAGTTCATCTGTTCTACTGCACTATACTATTAAGAAGAATATAATGAAAAGTTTCAACTTAGAAGTTCGTTTATATATGCAGTAATCCCAAGCTTCGACAACCATCATTATGAAGTTTTTCCTTTGGACACTAGATCAAAATTGAAGAGAATGAAAAAGGACTAGACGTGATACTTCATTAACATTGAAGATGAAAAGAATGAGCACCAGGAAAAGAAAGGAAAGTAGAAGGAAAAAGAAAGGCAAAAGGAGAAAAAAAAGTTTGAAGTAGGTCTATAGTTTATTTTCATAAGCTCTTAAGAAGATGGAGACAAAGAAATCGTGTCGGGGGAGTTAGAGCATTCTGAGAGTTGGGGAGATTTTGGGTATTGTAAGTGCATAAAGGCTACAGAGGTTATTCGTATGATGAGGGGAAGAGCAACTAGGTCAGATGAGATCTCAGTGGATTTTTGGAAGAACGCAAGCAAGGCAAGTATGCAGTGGGCTGATTAGGCTGTTTAATGTCATATTTAAGACAATTAAAATGTTAGAAGAATGGAGGTGGAGTACGATGGTTCCATTGTATAAACAAGGGTGATATTCATGCCTACAATATCTATAGAGGTATCTAGCAACTAAGACATACTATAAAGGTTTGGAAGAGGGTGGTCGAGTTGAGAATAAAGAAGGGTGTGTCTATCTTTGAGAACCAATCTAGATTCATGTTGGATCATCAACTATAGAAGCCATCCATTTTGTAAGGAGATTGTTGGAGGACATGGATCAATATAGGGACAAGAAAAGAGACTTATACATGGTGTTCATTGATCTTGAATAGGCATATGATAATGTCTCTATAGAGGTCCTTTGGAGATGTTTGGATTCCAAAGGTGTACCTATGGTGTACATTATGAAAATTAAGGACATGTATGATAGAGTTAATACTCGAGTTAAAATAGTGGGGGGTTACTCAGATCAATTCCCCATTTATGATGGGGTTGCATCAAGGATCAATCCGTAGTTTGTTTCTTTTTGTCTTAGTGATGCATGACATATTCAATGGGATGTACCGTGTACTTTATTCACAGACAACATAATGTTAATTGGTGAGATGTGTGATGGAGTTAGCGATAAGCTAGAGGTGGATACAAACCTTAGAGTCTAAAGGTTTCTGGTTACGCTGGGCTAAAATAGAGTACCTTGAGTGCAAGTTCAATGATGAAACTCATGAGGCAGAGATAGAAGTGATGATCTATGCAAAAGTCATACTCAAGAGAGGAAGGTAAGTTTGGATCTATAATCTAAAGAGACAGGGAGCGTTGGCCAATTAAAGATGTACATGTTCAGAAGATGCATGTTGCAAAGATGAGATGTTGAGATAGATGTATGGTCACACCAGGAGTGACAGGATTAGGAACGAGACCATTCGGGAGAAGCTAGAAATGGCCCCTGTGGCTGATAAGATGAGGGAAGCGAGACTGCGATGGTTTGAACAGGTGCAGAGAAGAGTACCGATGCTCCTGTTAGGAGGTGCGAGAGGTTGGTTTTGGGAGTTACACGGAGGGGTAGAGGTAGTCCAAAGAAGCATTAGGGGGAGGGGATCAGACAAGATATGGTGAAACTTGATCTCACCGAGGACATGACCTTAGATAGAAAGAAGTGGAGGTCGCGAATTAGAGTAGTAGGCTAATTGGTTGGTAGGGTTAGGTGGTTGGTTAGCCTTGGGGTATAGTAGGTTAACAGGAGTAGTCCTGTTTTACATCATGTGGTGTCATTATCTGTCATTTTGTGTTAATTTTATCATATTTACATACTGTCATGTGCTTTTGGTTATTAGTCACTCTTTTTGTTCCCTTTCCTTTCCTTTTTGTCATATCTAGTTTATTTTGCTTATGGGTTTTTGAGACGAGGGTTCCCAAGAAACAACCTCTCTGCCTTTATGAGGTAGTGGTAAGTGCGTACATTCTACCCTCCCCAAACACCACTTGTGGGATTCCACTGGGTATGTTGTTGTTTACAGGGAGATTGATGATGAGGTTGCACACCGTATTAGTGCAGGGTAGGTGAGATAAAGGCTCATCTTTGGGGTACTTTACAATAGGAACGTGCTGCCATATTTAAAAGTAGGTTTTATAGAGTGGTGGTTGGACCAACATTGTATAGTATGGGACAAAGTGTTGGCTAGTGAAGAAAGCCCACATCTAAAAGATGAAGATAGCGGAGATGTGGATGCTCAAATGGATGTGCTATAGCACTCTCAAGAGAGATATGATTAGGAGTGAAGTTACTCGAGACATAGGGTAGTAGTCTACATGGCGGACAAGATGAGTGAAGTGAGATTGAAATGGTTCAAATATGTGAAGAGAAGGTGCGACTTATCAGGATGCGCTAGCTAGGAGGTATGAGAAGTTGGATGTAGTGGGAGTTAGGAGAAGTATAGGTAGGTCTGAAAAAACAATAGGAGGTGATTAGACATGACTTAGAGCTCGTTTGGCTTGGCTTTTGGCTTATGACTTATAAGCCAAAAGCTGTAAGTTAGGATTTTTAACTTATGGCTTATTTTTGTTATTTTACCTGAATAATAAGTGCTTATAAGCACATTTTAACTTTATCGAACACTTCAAAATTGCTTAAAAGCTATTTTAACTTAAAAACACCTAGAATAAGCCAATCCAAACGGACACTTAGGATAGCTCCAGCTTATCGAGGACATGACCCTAGATAAGTAGGTATGGAGGTAGAGGACTCAGTTGAAAGGTTAGTAGGTAGCTAGCAGTGTTGTGAAAGACGATCGCCTTGTCGCCAATGACGAGAGGCGAGGCGACCCTTCATCGCCTTTTACCTTTGTGGCGACGCAATCTTCAAAAGGCAATGCCACAATGACAATGATGACAAAGGCGAGAGGCGACAAAGGCGAGAGGCGACAAAGGCGTCGCCTTTTGTATTTTCTTAAAAAAAGCGACCAATTTAGGATGTTTAAAAAGTTAAAAGGTAATTTTAGGGTTTTCTTTTCAAATTTGCACAGTTGCACTCTTAGTCTGCGACTCCAACCAAATGACCCGACTAGACTTCTCTAGCGTCCAACCAAACTTTTTTGGAGACTGCAAGGTCCAACCAATACACATTTTTTCTTTTCTTCTTTAGATTTCATTACCTTGTGTGTCTTTTTTCTCCTCCTTCAGATTTTAGAGTTACTTCTACCTCTGGTTTTTTTCCTCACTATTGGCTTTGGTTTTTTCTCATTCATGTTCTAAACTTTTGGTATCTACTATCTATTTTCAATTTTTGAATTGAAATATTTGCTCATTTGTTATTGAGATTGAGATTTTAATTATTTATATATGTAATTAAATATTTTATTTTTTTGGTATTAATTGATGCTATACTTCAAAAAGGCGAGCGCCTCGCCTCTCGCATCGCCTTGTGGCAAGGCAAAGCTTTGTTTTGCGCCTTTCACCATCCAAAACACTGGTAGTCAGGTAGTGTTGCACTTTATGTGGGAGAGTAGGGGACTAGCTTCCTCCTCTCCTCATTATTGGTAGTAGTATTTAGTAATAGCTTAGTCTCCCATTCTTGCGGTCGGGCCCTTTTCTGGACCTCGTGCAAAGCGGGAGCTTTAGTGCACTAGGCTTGCCCATAGTCTCCTCTTCTTCTGTATATGTTACTATTTTTTGCTTTATTTTCTTTGCTTCATGTTATTTGGTTGTTATATTACAACGCTGCTTCGAAGACATTACTTTTATGAGCTGAGAGTCCATCAAAAACAATCACTCTACCTCACAAAGGTAGAGTTAAGGTCTATGTACATTCCACCCTTTCCAGAACTCACTTGTGAGATCACACTGGTTATGTTGTAATTGTTGTATACAAAGTGGGTCAAACTGGTTAAGAAGGTAAAACATGAGCCAGTTTTAGTAGCATTGTTGCCATAATTAATAGAGAGTAATTTTGTTTTTTGAAAAAATGTGATCTACTAATGTGGCGATACTTGAGGATTACATTCCCAAACATTTGCATATTTTCACTCCGGAGGAGCTGAATATCCAACAAGTTTGGAGGCTTCAAGGTGGAGAAGTTTTTTGGGATTCAAGGTTTAGGTGAAACTTTTAGAACTAGAAGGTGCCAGGATTCGCTAATCTGACAATTTGCTTCACAAGCTAAGTACATCAGAAGATAGGAACAATGTATGGAGTTGGTGGGCGAGGAAAAATGGAGTGTTTTCTAAGTTATATTATTGGAAGATCAGGGAGGAGGTTTGTGTTCCATATAAACTCGAGTTGGATCTCAGAGATATCAAGAAATGTTTGTTTTTTAAAACTTGGCTAGCAGCAAGTGGGAGGGGTGATTTTGATGGCTAAGAATCTTTGGGAGATGAAGGTTCTGTACACGAGTTGGTGCTTTATGTGTAAGGTCTCGGTCAGAGATGTCAACCATCTTCTCATAAATTATTGGGTAGCTTCGAGGTAATGGTGGGGAATTCTAGGTTGATTTGGAATCAGTTTGGCTGATGTCAGACTCTGTGAAAGAAGCGAAGTCCAGTTGGACTTGTGGACAAAAAGACGTAGATCTTGGAACGTTTCTCCTCTAGCTCATATGTAGGTTGTCTTGATGGAGAAATATGAGAGCTTTTGAAGTTGTAAAAATGAATTTTGTAAAAATAAGGAATAACCTCTTATCACGTATTACCTTATAGTTTATTGATGATGTTCCTTTATGTATAGAATAGAAGATTGGGTGTCGTTCATAAAAATATATATTTTCTTGTAGGTTTTCTACTTATTGGTATACTCTTGTATACGGGCTCATTTTTCCCAAACATCAATAGTATTAATTACTTTATCAATATAATAATAATAATAATGATAATAGTAAATGTGGCCTAGTTTTTGGAGTATGAGTTGTTCTATTGTCTGGATTTTTCCAGTTTCTGGGGAGCTAATGAGCTCTTTATTCTGCATCTGCTGGAGTGTCACTATCTTATCTTCTATTTGAATATCTGGAATTTTTTGGGGTTTAAAAGTTGAATGTCTGGGAATTTTCCGTGTTGATTCAGAAAACACTTAGAGCATGTTTGGAAGGACACCCTGGTAATTGGATTTGGTGGAATTGAGTGTAATTACACTGTCTGGCCTGTTTGGTTGGACAGGTAATTACATGGTCAGCAGGTAATTGGGTGTAATTGACCGAATATAATTACACTTTAAAATTCACTGGGGGAGGTTGTGAATTGCAGGTAATTACATGGTGTAATTACATGTTGATTACTTTTTAATTTTTTTCTTTTATTTTTATTTTTATATTTTCATTTATAAAATTATATTTTATTTTATAAGATTTATTATTCATTTCTTTCTTGTTCTTAATCTTTGTCATGTGATTCCATATAATTTTTCACATTAACTTTTTCTTTATTTTATGTTTTATTTTATTTTTCACTAGCATGATTTTATTAGTATTCTAATTTTTAAATTAAAGTTGAATTCATTGTTGCATGAAGTTATAAAGATACATTTTTTTTTTCTTTTATGTATGTTATATTGAAATTTGGCTTAGAGTATTATGTTAAATTTTTTATTTTGAATTATTTAATATTTTTGTCAAACACACATTTCATGATGTTCGCATAAAAACTTACATTTTTAGTTTTTATAATTAATTTAATTAAAATATAAATTAATTTTTTATAATATTAGTTAAGAATATATATTTACTAATTAATATATTGTTAAAGACAATATATATCTTAAATATTTAATCTAATATTATTTATAAATACCTATATTTGTCTAATATAAATTTTAATTTTAAATAATTAACTTTTATTTTTAAAATTTAATAAAACCTTGTAATTATACTCGTTCAACCAAACAACGCGCTTGTAATTACATTCTGGCAAACAAACAAGACAATGTAATTATCAGAGAATGTAATTAAGGGTGTGTAATTACTACCCTAGTAATTACAGCTTTCCAAACAGACCCTTAGTTCCACCACTTGAAAGTCATGTTCATCAGTCCCTCATGTTTGAATTGTTGGTATTACCCTGCTGTATATAGAGTGACTGTTATCTGTATAAATTTTATTGTTTCGTTTTTGCAGTGGCATGCCTGAGTGTAAGCTTGGTCTTAATGATAGAATGCTGCTGGAAGCACAAGGGCGAACTACGAAGGGGAAGGCCATCGATTTAGATGATATCAAGTTTCATCAGTATGAAAATTTTTAGTTATTTCTTTTTGTGGGATTATGATATACTGGTCGCTCCTGTCAAATGAAATTATGTGGGCTGGCCACTTATTTACTTGCATAACACGCTTTCGAAGATGAAATACTTTCCTCATGGCCCTAGGACTTTGAAAAGTCAAACCTATTACTCCTGTAAAACGCATCAAGTGAAGTATGTGGTTGTTGAACCAGCACACCTGTAGCTCCCACACAATTTTGTCAAATGATAAATTCTGAAGGCTTATATCTACATCTTGACCAGTTTCAAATATAACCCATTTCTCTATCTTATTGCCCTTCTCATTCTCTTCAGCTGATTTTGCTTCTAATTTAGGTGTGTTCGCTTGGCCCGATTCAAAACAAACCACCTAGTATGGGATCTCCGTTCACATTAGTGGCAATGTGGCAGATAGAGCAACTTGTATTCCCCTTCTCTGCAGTGGCCTGTCCGAGTCCAACAAGCTTGCTTGACTAACAGACTTGGTACTCAGGTAAATTATGAGCTTGCTGGGTCTGTAAAACTTTTAGTTCCCTTGTGGTCAACTGGACGTTCTTAAGCAAAATAATTTAAACCCTTGATGGTAATTATTCTCAGGTAAAGCCTCTCATATGGGTAGACACTCAAGTGGAAAGACATTCTAGGAGCCGTATGGAAATTGTGGTCAAAGCACGGAGCCAGTTCAAGGAACGAAGGTAGGGCATGTATCAAGTATTACGGTGAAAAATTCAACTAATTTTGTTATTACAAGTTTTTCCACGTCCAGTTATGAGTTTCTTCAATAATTTCAGTATTGCAACTAATGTTGAAATTGAGTTACCCGTGGCAACGGATGCTACAAATCCAAATGTCCGAACATCAATGGGATCATCTGCTTATGCACCTGAAAAAGATGCACTGATTTGGAAAATAAAATCTTTCCCTGGTGGTAAGGTTAGTGTTGACTTGATCATAGTTGAAAATTTAACTCGTAGTTTCACTTTTCTGTTTGTTCTGTCGTTGCACATGCCTATATGTCTTGCCATTTCTTTTTTTCAGGAATATATGTTGAGAGCAGAGTTTACTCTTCCTAGTATTACAGCAGAAGAATCAGTTCCTGAGAGAAAAGCTCCTATACGTGTGAAGTTTGAAATTCCTTATTTTACCGTTTCTGGCATACAGGTAAGTCCTTAAAAGCATTAGTTGTACTAACCCTTAAACATTGGTTTCACTTAGTCATACACTCCCATTCTTTCCCTTTTTCTGTCATCTCTAGGCACATGTCAATATCCATCCTTGGTCTATCATATTAAAAAACCACTATGAGTGTCAGATGAGCCATTAACTCTACGTACTTAGTTGGTTCTCAGGCTGGGTTGCTGGGAAGGTGGGAGGGGAGTCAGTTGACATTAGGAATTAGAACTGGCAATCACTGTAAGGGTTAACACTTCAAATGGTATTGGAAATTAGGGGTTATTGAACATGTAAAGACATTGGGGATAATGAGGTGATGTGGCTGGTTCAATTCTGCATATTAGAAGAAACTTAGAACTGGCAAAACAGAACGCAACATGTCCGTTTAGTTAAACTCCTTGAGTGGTTTTTCTTGCTAGTGGCTACGGTTGGTATTGCTTGACAGAATCCACTATGCATAGCGAGGCTGGGTGGGGGTTCTGTGCTGGAAGAGGGCAATGGATAGCTGATTGTTAGCTTTGTGTGCAACAACTGCATACACTGAAGTCTAATTACCCATGGTCAACATTGTCTTATTTCCTGGTACAGGTATAGGCTGTAATAATAGACAGCTATATCAACTTTAAATTATTTAGAACTGGAGATGAGTTTATAAGACTCCCAGCAATACTATTAATATGTGGATTCCAATTAAGAACTCGGGGGTCGTTTGGTAGTTGGTTAGAATTATGCGAGTATTAGTTATGCATGCAGGTATTAGCTATTCCATCTTCTATCCTGCATTAGATAATACCCAATTTCCTCATAACTTATGCATGTATTAGTTGTGCTGGTTTCTAAATTGCAAACCATATTGTATTAATTTTATATCTGAATAACTTACTTCCTTACTAGCTACCAAACATTGTATAACGTATACATAAATTAATACATGGATAATCTACCTCTTTATTAGTCACCAAACGACCGCGCAGAATTCCTCACATGCCTTCCTAAAGAACAGGAAGTAACAATCTAAAGTGGTCAAAGTTTTCTTTAGATCTAATCTGGCTCTGCTGTTTGTTGATCAAACTGTCACCTATAGAATATCCTGCACTCTAGGACCCTTCTCCTTTGTTCAGTATTGGGAGAGACTTTTATATGGTAACTCAATGTTATATATAAATATATATAATATTGAGATTATAACAAGCTTATATTAAAATCAAAACCTAAACTAGACAAAATTATGTTGCTCTAAAGAGATTCTAAAACTTGGATTAGAGCCTCAATGTCATGTACGTACTCCTGTTTACCCCAAAACTGAACAAGCGAAATACAACTAAGCTTTTATCTTCTGTATTGGGTTGCTCGTTCCTTGAAACATCTTACATTCCTTTCCCTCTAGATTGTCCACCATATCAGCCTGGGATCATATTCTATCTTCTTCTTTGGACTTTAGTGCCTCCCTTTCTGTTCCAGCTTGAAATCACCAGGGTAGTCATTGGCACTAACCAGTTCAAACCAATCATAGCAAGAAAGATGTCCCAGAGTAGTTAGTCACTCTACAGAACAAAAAAGAGGTGACTGTTTGTTTTTGCATACTTCCCACATAAGTGGCAATGTGGCAGATAGAGCAACTTGTATTCCCCTTCTCTGCAGTGGCCTGCCCTGAGCCCAACAAGCTTGCTTGACTACCAGTCAAACAAAACAAACCACCTAGTATGGGATCTCCGTTCACATTAGTGGCAATGTGGCAGATAGAGCAACTTGTATTCCCCTTCTCTGCAGTGGCCTGTCCGAGTCCAACAAGCTTGCTTGACTACCAGTCAAACAAAACAAACCACCTAGTATGGGATCCCCATTCTCTGTGCTTCCAAGGCCGTACCAAGACAAGCCACCTTGTATGGGATATGGGATCATAGTTCTCTGTGCTTCCAACGCCCATAACAAAAGAAACTTTTTTTTTTGTTTTTATCTGTTCTCTCAGATGATATAGTGTGTTCTTAACATTGTAGCAAAATGTTTTGTTTAATGAATGTCAGGTTCGTTACTTGAAGATTATTGAGAAAAGTGGCTATCAGGCTCTTCCATGGGTGAGATATATTACTATGGCTGGTGAATATGAGTTGAGACTAGTGTAAAGCCAAAGCACATATGATGTTTCCAGCCAATTGAGTTTGTAGCAGGCCTCCGGTAACTGCCAAGTTCTAAAATTTTGAGCTGCTTGGCACAAGGCGACTGCTTGTTCACACTGGATGTTAAACAAGATATTTTCAAGGGCCAGTTTTGTTTATTGTATTTGACTCTTATATGTAATGGTGTTCATTTGCTTGTATCATAAACTTTTGACGATGAGTTGCTGATCAATTTCAAGGCACATTCCAACTTACTTCCAACTGCTTGTATATCTTGGTCATTTGTGCTATTATTGATGTCAGTTTCATGTTTAAGTATTGAAAATAACTGATTGTTGTTGAGAACATTGGCCTATAATTGTTGATGGATAGTTGTGGGAATTCATTTTTATATTTCAAGATCTTCGAAAGATGATACCATTTGCTTGCAGGAAATCTTTTGAGTAACTTTATTGATGACAGTTTGGATCTCGTTATGAATCTCAAACCATTGCTTTCAATATGTACATGGTAAATGTAGAAGGAGATGTCCTATAATACCAGTGTTTTGGGGAAAGCAGCATGATATACCCTTCACAACTTTATCATTTTGTTTGTATACATTATACTACAAAGACATATACTCGACTATTACAAAAGTGGTTACTATATACTTTTTTTATTTTATTGGAAGTTTAAAAAAATTAATTTTAAATTTATTGTTTGATTTTAATTTTTTTTAAAACTACATGTCGGGTATACATAGCCTTCTAGCGAAGTTCAGGGGGGAACTCACTTTTTTCTTCGCTAAAAATGGCTATTTGGTCTTTAGCATCAAATATAACCATTCGGTTATTTGGTCCACGCCACTTCTTATTTGATTATTCAACATTTTTTCTTTCTGATTTTTTTTAAACATATATATTTTTTTGTTGGTTGTGCTATGTTAAATAAAATTTTAAAAAATAATTCATTGTTAAAATTTTTTTGTTGCTCTTTTTAAAATTTTTTTTCTTGTTTAATTATTTTATTTCTTTTGTGAAAAAAATATTTATATCATTTTATTGTTTCTTATTTTTTTTAATTTATTAAGATGAGAATGCATGATAATCAATAAATATTGATATCAATACATTACATAATTGTTTATATAATATTGATACATGATTATGTATCATTTTATAAATACAAACCTATTTTATAAAATATCGATACACATTTGTATATAATGTATACAATTTCGATACATGTTTACATGCTATTTATATAATATTGATATATGTTTATACATAAGTTATACCATGTCAATGCATTACTTAACTATCTATACAATATTGATATATGTTTATACATATTTATACATGAAAAAAGTTTTTTGAAAGAAGAAAAAAGTTATCTTTTTTTTTTTAATTAAAAAACCAAAAAAAGTCTTTTTTTTTTGTTTTAAAAAAACTTACACTACCAAAAGAAAAAAAAGGAAAGCAAAAAGCACCTAATGACATTGGGCTAATTTGAACTATATATGTTGATCCCACTATCCTTTTCTGGCTATTTTTCGTGTAAAAGAAAAATGAACCTTTTTTTAATATAACTCATATAAATCATATAGTGTAAAAAGATAATTATAATTTTTCCTACTTTTATACTATTTATGTAAATTCCTTAAAAGATTGATAGTTTAGATACATTAATTACTTTAATGTCAAATACTATTACTGATTTTGTTGAGATAAAAAAAGGAACAAATAATATAATTTAATTTTCAGTTCCATGATTCACGCCGCATTAATTAATAATAAAGCTTTCCTTATATAAATCATATAGTGTAAAAAGATAATTATAATTTTTCCTACTTTTATACTATTTATGTAAATTCCTTAAAGGATTGATAGTTTAGATACATTAATTACTTTAATGTCAAATACTATTAATGATTTTGTTGAGATAAAAAAAGGAACAAATAATATAATTTAATTTTCAGTTCCATGATTCACGCCGCATTAATTAATAATGAAGCTTTCCTTCCTAACATCTTCACAAATTCAAAAATTCAAAAAATTTCTCCTCTCCCATTTGTAACAGTCTTTCAAAATTCAAAATTAAAAAAAAAAAAAAAAAAAGAGTAGGCATATTTCAAAATTGCATAGTTCAGTTAATTGAAACAAAGAAGTGCTCATAAATTAATTTTGCATCATGAATGATTGTATTGAGACAAAATAAACAGAAACACAATTATTGTATCACAACAGTGTCTTAGATACAAAATAAAAATACTTCATATAATTGTGCACCCTGTCTGTTGGACTTAATACAAAAAAAGGACACATAATCTGATTTTATACTATTTGATTAAAAAAAATAAATAGATTCACAATATTGTAATCACGAACTGATGTAAATGATACAACATTTTACATATAATCGAGTGCAATATTGCCATTGTTGTATTCGATACAGAAACATAATCCAAAAAATTTGTAAGATTTATTATTTATGTACTTAGTATATACTTATTTTGTATTGGATATTTCAACATCATGATGCACTAAATAAGGTTAGAGTTTTAAAGTACTAGGAACAATAAATTTGTCATTAATGCAACTAAAAATTGAAATTTTGTATAAAAACAATTGGAGTAGATGTTTACAAATTTCTTCAATTTCTTCATGTATGCTTGATCGTGGATCTTCTTGGACCTATTTTCTACCCAATCAGGATTTTCATAGTCATAAGTAGGATCAAACTTTGGTAATTGGGTAATCTCAATACTAAATTAAGGAGCATAGTCCGTGAGTTATCAAAAATAGGAAAAAAGAGAAAGAAGAAGACGAACGTACACAACAAAGTCGAAGAGCATAGACGTGAAAAGAGATATGAAAAATTGAAATTCAAATTTGACAAACGTCTTCATGATTTTAGGCGAGAAATTGGGGGAGTGAAGTATGAAAGTTAAATCTTTTAAAGTTAGAAGAATTTGGGCGAGGAATTATGTATCCGCGTGAGAGGCTTTTAGGAGGAGAAATAGGGATTTTTGAAATATTTTGATACGGTAGGAAAGAATGGTAAATAAAGGTAGAAAATATGTGTAGTTAGGTATTTTTTTAATTTTTTTAATTAATGAAATTTGCTCAGGCTTAGGGTCATATTTGATCATTTTCATACATGAATTATTTTATGATTTTTTTGATTATCATTATTTGATTTTTTATTATTATTTGATTTTTTCTCTCATTCTTTAGTGTAAAAATATGAATTTTTTATTAAAAAAGTGTGAATAAGAAAAGAGAAAAAGTAAGAAAATAATTTAACACTAACTTTTTGCAGCCATATTATAATTTAAAACTGTTTTTTGTAGCTATGTGTTATTTAGTTTTTGTGTCTATACAAAAAATTTGGGACATTTATAAAAAAATTTAGAAGAAAATGGCAAAAAAAATAAAAAATTGACCATTAAAGTAATAAATTCAAAATAGCAGTTGAATACGAGAAAAGAGTATGTGTGTGTCACGACTCAAAATAGATCACAACTAAAGAAAGATAAATAAAGCGAAAAACCAACACAACATAACATAAAATATCCCAAAACCTGGACCCACCTATGGGTTGTAGGTTCTTCTACGGGCAGTGGATTGGGCTCGTGGAATCGATCCGGAGACCCCAAAATTTGTTCAAAAGTTTATGGATTGGTTGCTACAGGCCATGGAAGTTTCTATGGGCTGTAGGTTGGCCCGTGGACGACTTTGACAACATTTTAAAGAAGGATTATTTTGGTCTTTTTTCACCCTTTCAAAACCTTAATTTGACGTTTTTATACCTAAACACGTCCCTAAACATAACCATTCAACCTTTTCATGCTAAAACACCCTCTCCAACTTAGAGCAAGGTTTCAAGAGAGAAAAATACTAGGGTTTGACGATAATCTTGTGCATTCCCCAAGTTGTTTCAAAATTCAAAACTTTCAGGTATGTAAGGCGAACTAGAACATAGATTTTGTCCTTCCATGTGCCCCATAATCCAAATTGTTGGACTTGTGAACGAATTGAGTCTTCATGGATGTTTCTTGAAGGTTTTTCTTAAATCCTAATGTATTTCTATATAACTTTGCATGAATTACAATTTTTATGAATTAAATACTTGAAATAGATGATTTTACTTTTCAATATGAACTCTAGGAAGAATTTTTGTTATTTTTACACATTGTATTTAAATAGGTATGCATGAGTATAATTTGATCTTAAAGAGTCTATAACATTCCTTAATGCTTTAACCTTACTCTTGTTTTCTGAATACTATGATGTTGGATTGATGGATGATAGATGGTCTTTGTGGGTCAATGAGTTAAATCTTAAAAAAATATTCCTAATCAAAGAGTTGATATTTGATGTGATGAATTGAAAATATCCAATGAGATTAGATGAATGAGTTAACCATAGGGTTGATGTCTTATGAGCATATTGAGTCTTGAGAGAAATATTGAGCACTGAATTAAGTAAGAGTAAGTCCAACTCAAACTCAATAACTATGTAGCTGGCATAGGAGAGGATTGAACTGCAAAATAGGATATTTCCTATTATCGTAAAAAGAGGACTTAATGTTACTGATTTTTGATCCATTAATGGGATGTCCTTTACCCTGACAAGGTATTTGATGGATGTGACAATGACATTGCTTCGTTGTATCATCACCGACTCATAAGTGATGATTGTTGGTTAGAGAAACTCCTATATAGGTCTTGATAGTACTCTGAGTGGATTGGATTAGATAGTGTATGAGTGGTCATTGTCTAAACTGCATCTTTACTTTAGACTCTTGACTTGCTGATTGAGTTTCCTACTTCTTGAGTTAATGTTATTCTTCCCTTACATGTTTATTTCTGCCAGTTTACATACTCATACATTCCATGTACTGATGTCTCTGCATCTTTCATGATGAAGAGATAGGTATTAGCAGTCATCAACAGGTGCCCCAGTGAGGCCCTATTTGCTTTCAGCTTATTAGTGAGCCCTCCCCTTCTTTCGGAGGATATCATTATCACGATCCAAGCCTAGGGCCTAGACATGACATGACGAATGGAGAACCCAAAGGAATCCAAACAAGCCTCTTAGCATATCATTACACATCCTTGATAGCAGAAGCAATTATACATCAACAATAGATAGAAAAAGGGGAAATACGGGGTTAAGGAACATCCTTGATAGCATAGAAGCATAACAAGCCAATAGTATAGCATTAAAATATCATAAGGTTCCAACAACACCTCTAATACATAGATAGGAGCGAGGGGCAAGGCAATCTCTGGGCTTACCCTCATGATTATAAGTTTCCAACATAAGATGAGTCAATACATAGCATAAATCAAGAGAAGTATGTCCTCGAAGTTGAGGACTCACCAACTTGCTTGAGAAAATTCATACTAGCTATGTAGAGGAGGACGATGATCAAGTGGGGCTCCTGTTCCTACACAATAACATCATATAAGGATAGAGTATGTGTTAGTACATTTGAATGTACTAAGTATATAGGCT
>DF361470.1:46276-59830 GCA_000787875.1 Solanum virginianum | reverse complement strand
TGAACCAAGGAAGACTTTGAACCATCAACAACCACAATACCACCATTATTAACATCTTCCAACCTAACCTCCAATCTAGCCAACCGATCAACCTCTCTAGCCACCCCTTTGCCCCCATTATCAACATGAGCAAGGCTACCCATAAACGCCCTACTCAAACCATCGGCTACAACATTAGCCTTACTAGAGTGATAATACACACTCATATCCTAATCTTTAAGAAGTTCTAACCACCTTCATTGCCTCAAGTTGAGATCTTTTTGGGTGAACACATGTTGGAGACTCTTATAATTGATGAACATATCAACATGCACCCCATACAAGTAATGACACCAAATCTTTAAAGCAAATACCACGACGGCTAACTCAAGATCATGAGTAGGATAATTTTTTTATGCAGCTCGAGTTGTCTAGAAGCATAGACTATTACATTACCATTTTACATCAAAACACAGGCCAAACCAATTCTTGAGGCATCACAATACATAATAAACCCTTCTAACCTTTTCGGTAGAGACAAGATATGAGCAGAGACAAGCTTCTCTTTCAAGGTTTAGAAACTCCTTTCACACTTATCAGTCCACACAAACTTTGCCTTCTTTTGGGTCAACTTAGTCATAGGAGAAGCAATAGAATAGAACCTATTCACAAACCTCCGGTAGTAACCCGCTAAGCCCAAGAAGCTCCTAATGTCTGATGGAATCAAAGGTCTAGGCTAATTTCTAATTACCTCCATCTTCTTAGCATCCACCTTTATGCCATCAACCGATACCACATGACCTAGGGATGCTACCTCTTTTAACCAAAACTCACTCTTCTCATATTTGGAATACAGCTTCTCCTCTTTCAAGATTTATAACACCACCCTCAACTTTTCCACATGCTCCTCCTCACTATGAGAATAGATCAAAATATCATCAATAAATACCACCAAAAACAAATTAAGGTAGGGTTTGAAGACCCTATTCATAAGATCCATGAAGATAGCCGGTTCATTGGTCAACCCAAAAGACATAAGCACGAATTTATAATGCCCACACCTAGTCCGGAAGGCCAAAGTTAATTTCCAAGACTAGTTACAATCCCTTGGCCTAAAAAAAGTAATCTTTCTCAATAAAGTCGGTTGATTAGGGTAAAATTGTATCCCTTAGGAATCATACATGCGCCTTTTGATGCATACGGTTCAAAAAATTTGTGAATCAATGTATAGATTCTAGTCCTCTTTCCTTTTTTCTAGAAAGGTTCTTCCTTATTTCTAACGAAAAGGAGGGCTTTCCCCCCTTTTGCCTGTTCGGGTATATCATACTCCCTCACTTTCACTTGATGATACCCGGACCAAAGATCAATCTTAGAGAAGTGACTAGCCCCTTGAAGTTGGTAAAATAGATCATCAATCCTTGGTAGAGGATACTTATTCTTTATGGTGACCTTATTAAGTTACTAGTAGTCAATGCACATTCTAAGAGTACCATCCTTCTTCTTCACAAACAACACTGGTGCACCCCAAAGTGATTGTCTAGGCCTAATATAACCTTGATTTAACAAATCCTTCAATTGCTCCTTCAATGAAACGTCTCCTAAAAAACATTTCCCGAAAATGTGCCTCGAAAGTTCCCATAATCGTAATTTTCATATATCTCAAAATCCGTTCGTGATATCAAAAATCTGACTTTATATTCTTATTCAGGGGAAAATTAAGTGGAAAATGGGTATAATCTAAATTTTAAAGGACCCATAGCAAAAAATGAATTTCGCCAATTTTGCAATTCCAGAAGCAGTTCGCCACGACGGCCTGTCGCGGAGTAGTGTATTTTGTTATTTGTTTTTATTATCTCGGTCCAAGGCCTTTGGGTCTTGGGCCTAAGTCTGCCCATGTGTGAAGATGCCTATACTTAACCATATTTTAACACCATATCATACAAGACATTCCCCAATACTCTCTCAAACACTAAGATAAATATTTCACCCCATAATTCAAGTCCCAAAACTCATCCGGATCTTATGGATTTCACTCAAGCTTCAAGTCTCTATTTCCAATCTTCATCAATGATTCTCCAAAGTTAAGATATGTGGATTGCAACCATTGGGTCCTTTCACCCATGGTATCCAAGCTTCCTTTTTACCTAAATTACATGTTTCTATGTTAATTTTACTTATGGGTCTTCTATTATGAATTTGACTATGAATTATGTTGGGATTTTGTAAAAGTGTGATTATTTATGCATGTTTTGAGCTATGAATCTTAGATCTATTTTAAGATTTGATGAAGGATTTTAATGTATATTGCATGAGGGTATTACCAAGTGTGGGTGGATGGTTTTACATTAAATTTTCTTACATGATTTCACTTTTGAATTACATGATTTTTACACTAGCATTATACACCCGCCAAGTGTTTAATAAAATGTCTAGTTAATATTTCTTGAGTTGTTGAAGGCCTAATGCATGGTATATGAGTTAAATGAATTTATGATGATAAAAGAGATATGTATATGTATTGATTTCATGATGATATCTATAGTGTTAGAAGGTGATAAATTGCCTCGCTCAGGAGGTAGTAGGCCCCTGCAACCATGTCGAGTAGTTTGTACCTCAATTGCCTCGCTCGGGAGGTAGTAGGCCTGTGCAACCATATTGGGTGGTTTGTACCTCAATTGCCTCGCTCAGGAGGTAGTAGGATCGTGCAACCATATTGGTTTTTTTTTACCTCAATTGCCTCGCTCAGGAGGTAGTAGGCCCATGCAACCATGTTGGGGGGTTTGTACCTCAATTGCCTCACTCGGGAGGTAGTTAGCCCATGCTACTATGTTGGGGGGCTTTGTACCCCAATCGCCTCTCCAAGGAGGTTGTAGGCCTTGGTTTCTAATGATGATCTCTTCCTACACATGTAAAATGTTCTATGTAAGCATATTTTACTACAAGCATTGGTCTTGCATGCCGTATTGCTATATGCTTATTAATTGTCTAAGTATGCATTTTGATTATATTGCCTATCTCTTGTTGAATTGCATCCTACATACTTAGTACATTCAAACATACTAACACATCATGTAGGAATCGGAGCCCCACTTGATCATACTCCTCCACCACATGGCTAGTGCGATATCTCTCAAAGCAAGTTGGTGAGTCCTCAATTTCGAGGACATATTTCTCTTGATTTATGCTATGTATAGACTCTTTTTCCTTTATGGTATGCTTTGACTATGAAGGTGAGCCCGGTTGCCTGTCCTGATCCTCAATAAGTTCTATGTTTAGAGGTGTTGTTGGCCAAGTTATGTAATGATGCTATGAGCCTTAACTCTATTGACTCTACGATGTTTTATGATATGAAAGATGCCCCTTAGCCCCGTGTACCCTTATTTCTACTCTTTGATTTTTATTTAATTTATTTTGTGACCAAAGATGTGTAATGATATGTTAAGATGCTTTTTTAGGGTCCCATGGGGTTCCTTATTTGCTGTGTCATGTCTAGCTTGGGTCGTGACAAACTTGGTATTGGAGCACTAGGTTGTTAATGGTCCTCAGCATCCAACACACAATGTTGATTAGAGTCTTATTCATGGTTGTATTGTGCACCAAACCTATGAGTAGGAGGCTATGAGATGTTTTAGGAAATGTTTCCCTTCTTCTTACTCTATGTCATGCTATAGATGTTAAGGCAAGGTTCCCCCCTCAACAATTGTTCTTTGCTATGATAGATCACACCTAACATAAGAGAAAGAATAGACCGCACACCCGAGGAACAACTAGCTCATGGTGAGCTCCAAGATTATCTTACTTTGCTAGCTCAAGTTGTGGCTAACCAAGTCGACCAAGGGGCCCAAGCCCCTCATGCTCCTACTCCGGTATCTTGGGTAAGGGACTTTATGAGGATGAACCCACCGCAGTTCAATGGGTCTAAGGTGGATGAGGACCCCCAAGAGTTTATTAATGAGGTATACAAAGTGTTGGCTATCATGGGTGTGAGGTTGGAAGAGAAGGTGGAGTTTGTAGCTAACCAACTCAAGGGTGTGACCCAAATATGGTACACTCAATTGATGAAGAAGAAGGGGAACAACATTACGGTTCTATAGGAGGAGTTTAAGGAGGCTTTCCTCAACCGATTCTTTCCTTTTGAGCTTAAGAAAGATAAAATGATGGAGTTCATGAATTTGAAGCAAGGGTCTATGAGTGTGAGGGAGTGTGATAGGTGTATCCGACTTGGTAGGTGAAGAATGTCATACTGCCATGTTGATAGATGACATGGACTTATCATGCTTTATGACTTATGCCAAACAATTGGGGGGGGAGAAGTTGAGAAAGAGAAGGAGGAATGAGGATAAAAGAGCCTATTTTGATGGTAAGTTCCAAAGTCTCAAAGGTGGCCGGTTTATTCAAGGCTAAGGGTCTTCTCATGCTCCTAATAAAAGGTTTGCCAATGACTACCCAAGGGTCCAGGGTGATGATGGTGTGGGCCTAAAGCTATGTATCCAAAATATGGTAAGGGTCATGCTACCCCTTGCTTGAGGGCTACTATTGCTTGCTATAGTTGTGGAGAAGTAGGCCACAAGATGATGGATTGCCCTCGTAATCAGAATAAGGGTAAAGATGTTTGTCCATAAGGTCGAGGTACAAATGCGGTTTCTATAGGGAGAGGAGTCCAACAAGGTGGTGCCCAAAGGCACAATCAGTTCTATGCTCTTCAAGGGAGGCAAGAGGTAGATGAGGTGCCCGATGTTATCACCGGAATGTTAAAAGTCTCTAATTTTGATGTTTATGCATTGATAGACCCAGGTCCCACTCTTTCTTTTGTTACTCCTTTTTTTGCTTCATGTTGAACTCGAATTATTGTGTGAGTCTTATGGGGTGTCTACCCCCATTGGTGCATCTATTATTTGCTAGAAAGGTCTATAGAAATTGTCCTTTTTACATTTTCCATAAAATATTGCCTTGTGATCTTATTGAGTTGGATATGGTGGATTTTGATGTCATTCTTAGGATGAATTGGTTGCATGCATATTATGCCTCTATTGATTGTAGAACTCGTAGGGTTAAGTTTCAATTCCCAAATGAACCCGTCCTTGAGTGGGAGAGTCATGATATGGTGGCCAATGGTAGGTTCATCTTTTGTATTAAAGCTCAAAACATAATCTCTAAGGGGTGTCTCTGTCATCTTGTGAGGGTTAGGGATGTTGAGTCCAAAGCCCTTCCTATAGAGTCAGTTCTGGTGGTTAGTGAGTTTCTTGATGTCTTTCTAAATGACCTTCCTAATGTTCCTCCCAAAAGGGAAATAGATTTTGGTATAGACCTCCTTCCCGATACCCGACTCATTTCTATTCCCCTTTACCGTATGACCCTGATTGAGTTAAGGGAGTTGAAAGAGCAATTGAGGGACTTTTTTGAGAAAGGTTTTATTAGGCCTAGCCAATCATCTTGGGGTGCACTGGTGTTCTTTATGAGGAAGAAGGATGGGTCTCTTAGAATATGGATTGATTATCGGTAACTTAATAGGGTTACCATTAAGAATAAGTACCCTCTCCTAAGGATTAATGATTTTTTTGACAAACTTCAAAGGGCTAGTCACTTCTCTAAGATTAATCTTTGATCTGGTTATTATCAAGTGAAGGTGAGGGAGTGTGGTATTTCCAAGATGGCTTTCCGGAGTAGGTATGGGTATTATGAATTTGTGGTTATGTCTTTTGGGTTGACCAATACACCGACTATCTTCATGGATCTTATGAATAGGGTCTTTAAACCCTACCTTGATTTGTTTGTTGTGGTTCTCATTGATGATATCTTGATCTACTCTCATAGTGAGGAAGAGAACGTGAGTCATTTGAGGGTAGTTTTGCAAAAACTAAGAGAAGAGAAGTTGTATGCTAAATATGAAAAGTGTGAATTTTGGTTGAAAGAGTTTGCCTTTCTAGGTCATGTGGTGTCGGGGGATGGTATTAAGGTGGATCCTAAAAGAATAGAAGTGATTAGAAATTGGCCTAGACCATTGACCCCATCGACCATTAAAAGCTTCTTAGGCTTTGCAGATTACTATCAGAGGTTTATGAATGGGTTCTCTTCTATCGTCTCTCCCATAACTAAGTTGACTCAAAAGAAGGCTAAGTTTATGTGGACCGATGAGTATGAAAATAGTTTCCAAACCTTGAAGGATAAGTTTATGTCCGCTCCTATCTTGTCTCTACCGGAAGGGTTTGTTGTGTATTGTGATGCCTCGGATTGGTTAGGGTTGTGTGTTGATGCAAAATGGTAAGGTAGTAGCCTATACTACTAGACAACTCAAAGTGCATTAAAAGAATTATCCTACTCATGATCTTGAATTGTCTACCATGGTTTTTTCTTTGAAAATTTGGCATTATTATTTGTATAGGGTGCATGTTGATGTGTTCAGCGATCATAAGAGTCTCCAATATGTGTTCACTCAAAAAGATCTTAACTTGAGACAAAGAAGGTGGTTAAAGCTTCTTAAGGATTATGATATGACTATGCATTATCATCCCAATAAGGCTAATATTGTGGCGGATGCTTTGAGTAGGGTATCTATGGGTAGCCTAGCTAATGTTGATGATGGGGGCAAAGAGGTGGCTAGGGAGGTTCATCGGCTGGATAGGTTGCGGGTTAGGTTGGAAGAGGTGGAAAATGGTGATATTGTGGTTATTGATGACTCAAAGTCTTCCTTAGTTGATGAGGTAAAAGCAAAGCAAGATCTTGACGCCTCCTTGTTACAATTGAAGGCCTTATTGAGAGAGGGCAAGGCGGAGGTTTTCTCCCAAGGGGGAGATGGTGCCCTTAGGTACCAAGATCGGTTGTGTTTGCCCTGTCTTGATGATTTGAGAAAGAAGATTCTTGATGAGGCTCATAATTCTTCCTATTCTATTCACCCCGGTTCTACCAAGATGTATAGAGATTTGAGGGATGTGTTTTGGTGGGGATGTATGAAGAGGGACATTGCAAAATTTGTATCCGATTATCATAGTTGCCAACAAGTCAAAGTTGAACACCAAAGGCCGGGTGGCCTAACCCAAGATATAGAGATTCCTACTTGGAAGTGGGAGGAAATTAACATGGACTTTGTGGTTAGGTTGCCTAAGACTAGAAAGGGTTTTGATTCTATTTGGGTTGTGGTTGATAGGATAATAAAGTTGGCTCATTTCTTACTAAGGTTGCCTAAGATTAGAAAGGGTTTTGATTGTATTTGGGTTGTGGTTGATAAAATGACAAAGTTGGCTCATTTCCTACCGATTAACACTACTTATAGGGCCGAAGACTATGCTAAGTTGTACATTCATGAGTTGGTTACATTGCATGGGGTGCCCTTGTCTATCATATCAGATCGTGGTGCTCAATTCACTTCACACTTTTCGAGGTCCTTCGAAAGAGGTCTTGGTACCAAGGTAAAGCTTAGTATGGTCTTTCACCCTTAAACGGATGGCCAAGCTGAAAGAACTATCCAAAATCTTGAGGATGTACTTAGGGCTTGTATTTTGGAGTTTAAGGATAGTTGGGATGATCATCTTATATTGATTGAGTTTGCTTACAACAATAACTATCATTCTAGCATTGCTATGACTCCTTTTGAGGCCCTCTATGGTAGACATTGTAGATCACGATTGGGTGGTTTGAAGTGGGAGAAATGGCTTTGTTGGGTCTAGATCTAGTCATGGAGGCTATGGAGAAGGTAAAGTTGATTAGAGAAAGGTTAAGGACAACCCAAAGTCATCAAAAGTCCTATGCTGATGTGAGGAGAAGAGAGCTTGAATTTAAAGTTGGTGATTGGGTTTATTTAAAGGTTTCACCCATAAAGGGTGTAGTTCGTTTTGGTAAGAAGGGTAAATTAAATCCAAGATTTGTGGCTGCTTATATGGTGTTGAGGAGGATTGGTAAGGTGGACTATTTGTTGGAGTTACCTAGTGAAATGGACTTGGTTCATTTTGTGTTTCATGTATCCATGTCGAGGAAATGTATGGCTGATCCGAATGCTATTGTCCTATTGGATATTATGGGTGTTGTTGAAGATACCTTGACTTATGAAGAAGTTCCAGTAGAGATCTTAGATAGACAAGTGAAAAGGTTGAGGAACAAGGATGTTGCTTCCATTAAGGTCCTTTGGAGGAATCAACAAGTCGAAAGTATTACATGGGAGGTTGAAGAGGACATGCAAAAGAGATATCCCTATCTCTTCCATTCTACTCAAGCCTAAAGTACTAACTCTAAGTTCCCTATGTGATTTTAAGTCTTATATTTCAGCCCCTATGTCATTTGTATGCATTCATGTTTATATTGACAAAGGTCATGGTGATTTTAACACTTATGTTGAGATTTTTGAAAATGGTGTTTAAGTGAATTATTGCATTCTTGTTGGGGCTAAATTCTTCATCATTACTCTTCTTATATACATTTCTTTGACATTCGGGGACGAATGTTCCAAAGGGGGAGATATTGGAACATCCCAAAAAATAAGTGCCCGAAAATGTGCCTCGAAAGTGCCCGAAATTATAATTTTCATATATCTCAAAATTCGTGCGTGATATCAAAAATCTGACTTCATATTCTTGTCTAGGGGCAAAATTGAGCTGGAAATGAGTATAATCCAAATTTTAGAGGACCCGTAGCGAAAAATAAATTTTGCCAATTTTGTAATTCCAGAAGCAGTCCACGACTCCTAAGCGACGCAAACCTGTTGCGGAGCAGTGTATTTTGTTGCCAATTTTTTTTATCTTGGTCCAAGGCTTTTGGGTCTTGGGCCTAAGCCTTTCCATATGTGAAAATACCTATACTTAATCATATTTCAACACCATATCATACAAGACATTCCCCAATACTCTCCCAAACACTTAGACAAATATTTCACCCCAAAATTCAAGTCCGAAAAGTCATCCGGATCTTAAAGATTTAACTCAAGCTTCAAGTCTCCATTTTCAATCTTCATCAAGGATTTTCCAAAGACAAGGTATGTGGGTTTCAACCATTGGGTCCTTTCACCCATTGTGCCTAAGCTTCCTTTTTACCTAAATTACATGTTTCTAAGTTGATCTTACTTATGAGTCTTCTATTATGAATTTGACTATAAACTATGTTGGGGTTTTTAAAAGTGTGACTGTTTATGCATGTTTTGAGATATGAATCATAGATCTATCTTGAGCTTTGCTGAAGAGTTTTGATGTATATTGAATGAGGGTATTACCAAGTGTAGGTGGGTGGTTTTACATTAAATTTTCTTGCATGATTTTGCTCTTGAATTGCATGGTTTTATACTAGCATTACACAACCGACAAATGTTTCATTAAATGTCCAGTTAATGTTTCTTGAGTTGTTGAAGTCCTAATGCATGGTATATGAGTTAAATGAATTTTTGATGATAAAAGAGATGTGTATATGTGTTGATTTCATGAATGACATCTATAGTGTTGGAAATTGATCAATTGCCTCGCTCGGGAGGTAGTAGGCCCGTGCAACCATGTTGGGGTTTTGTACCTCAATTCCCTCGCTCGAGAGGTAGTAGGTCTATGCAACCATATTGGGGCGTTTGTAGCTCAATTGCCTCGCACGGGAGGTAGTAGACCCATGCAACCATGTTGGGGTTTTTTTACCTCAATTACCTCGCTTGGGAGGTAGTAGGCCTCTGCAGCCATGTTGGGAGGGTTTGTACCCAATCGCCTCGCCAAGGAGGTGGTAGGCTTTGGTTACAGATGATGATCTCTTCCTACACATGTAACATGTTCTATGTAAGCATGTTTTACTACAAGTATTGATCATGCATGCCATATTGTTATATGCTCATTCATTACCTAAGTATGTATTTCGATTATGTTGTCTATCTCTTGTTGCATTGCATACTACATACTTAGTATATTCAAATGTACTAACTCATACTTTATGCCTATATGATGTTACTCTGTAGGAACGGGAGCCCTACTTGATCATCCTCCTCCTCTACGTGGCTGGTACGATATCTCTCAAAGCAAGTTGGTGAGTCCTCAACTTGGAGGACATACTTTTCTTGATTTATGCTCTCTCTTTCTTTTATGGTATGCTTTGATTATGAGGGTGAGCCCGGTTGCTTGTCTTGCCCCCCCTGCTAAGTTCGACGTTTAGAGGTATTGAATGATGCTATTAGCCTTGACTCTATGATTTTTTATGATTTGAAAGATGTCCCTTCGCCCCGTGTCCCTTAGTTCTACTCCTTTATTTTTATTTAGTTGCTTCTGTGACCAAGGATGTGTAACAGTATTTTAAGAGGTTTAATTTGGTCCCTTCGGGTTCCTTATTCACCGTGCCACATCTAGGACCTTGGCGTAGGTCATTACATTCAACTCCTTTAACTCCGCTAGGGCCATATGGTAAGGGGGAATCAAAATAGGTTGAGTATCGGGAAGGAGGTCTATACCAAAGTCTATTTCCCTTTTAGGAGGGACATCGGGGAGGTCACTAGGAAAGATATCAAAAAACTCATTTACCATCGAAACCAACTCTATAGGAAGGACATTGGACTCAATATTCCTAACCCTCACAAGATGATACAGACACCCCTTAGAGATCAACTATTGAGCTTTCATGCAAGAGATAAACCTACCCTTGACTAGCATGTCATGACTCTCCCACTCAAGGACTGGTTCATTTGGAAATCGGAATTTGATCCTAAGGGTTCTACAATTAATAGAAACATAATATGCATGCAACCAATCCATCCTAAGAATGACATCAAAATCCACCATATCCAACTCAACAAGATCACAAGGGAAAATTTTATGCAAAATGTAAACGACACAAATTTCTATAGACCTTTCTAGTAACAATAGATGCATTAATGGAATCATAAGACTCACACAACAATTTGGGCTTAATATGAAACTTTTTGGCAACAAAAGGAGTAACAAAAGAAAGAGTAGCGTCCGGGTCTATCATTGCATACATATCAAAATCAAAGGCTTTTAACATACTGCTGACGACATTGGGCACCTCATCTACAGCTTGCCTCCCTTGAAGAGCATAGAATCGATTGAGCCTTGGGGCACCACCTTGTTGGCCTCTCTCCCCAAAGGAACCATATTTGCACCCCAACCTTGTGGACAAACATCTTTACCCTTGTTGCAATTACATAGACAATCACTCATCTAGTGGCCTACTTCCCCACACACAAAACAAGCATTGGTATCCCTCAAGCATGGGTCACCATGACCCTTACCACATTATGGACACATAGCATCAGGCACCTCACCACCATCACCTTGTGCCCATGGCTAGTCATTGGTAAATGTTCTATTAGGAGTATGAGAAGACCCTTTGCCTTGATGAAACCGACCAACTTTGAGACTTCGGGTGACTGTTTATGCATGTTTTGAGATATGAAGAGAAGACCCTTTGCCTTGATGAAACCGACCAACTTTGAGACTTCGGAACTTACCATCAAAATGGGCCCTCTTGGCCTCATTCCCCCTTCTTTTCCTTAACTTCTCCCCCTCAAACTGTTCGGCATAAGTCATAAGAAAGGATTAGTCCATGTCACCTATCAACAAGGCATGACATTCTTCATTCACCAAATCGAATACACCTATGACAAACTTATTCATCCTAGACCTTGGCTCAGCCACCAATTGTGGAGTATATTTAGAAAGTTGGTTGAACTTGAGGTCATACTTCTCATACTCATTAACCCTTGCTTCAAATTCATGTATTCCATCATTTTGGCCTCCCTTAGCTTAAGAGGGAAGAACTGGTTAAGAAAAGCCACCTTAAACTCCTTCCAAAGAATCATATGGTTGATCCTCTTCTCCTCCTTCCATTGAGTATACCATATTTAGGCCACCCCCTTGACTTGGTAAGCCGCCAACTCCGCCTTCTCTTTCAATCTAACACCAATAATAGACAACACTTTGTATACCTCACCAATAAATTCTTGAGGGTCCTCATACACTTTAGACACATTAAACTC
The DNA here is from genome assembly GCA_000787875.1 of Solanum virginianum. Lineage (NCBI taxonomy): Eukaryota > Viridiplantae > Streptophyta > Magnoliopsida > Solanales > Solanaceae > Solanum > Solanum virginianum. The sequence goes on along the minus strand of DF361470.1, from coordinate 47,907 downwards.
TGCTAGGCTCATACTCATGAATTCCCTTACCCTAGATACCGAAGTAGGAACATGAGGGCTTGGGCCCTTTGGTTGATTTGATTGGTCATGGCTTAAGCTAGCATGGCAATATCATTCGGAACTCTTCATGAGCCAATTGTCCTTTGGGAGTGCGGGCTCTTTTTCCTCTTGGGATAGGCATGATCTAGCATAGTAAAGAATATTTGTTAGGGGAAAACCTTACCTTAACATCTATAACATGACATAGAATAAGAAGAAGGGAAACATTTCCTAAAATGCCTCACAGCCTCTTGCTTATAGTTGTGGTGCACTTCACAACTATAAACAAGACTCTAATCGACACAGTGTGTTGGATGGCGAGGACTATTAACAAACTAGTGCTCTGATACCAAGTTCATCATGACCCAAGTCTAGGGCCTAGATGTGACACAGCGAATGGTGAATCTGAAAAAACCCCAAACAAGACTCTTAATATATCATTACACATCCTTGGTCGTGGAAGCAATTAAACAACAATAAGAGAATAGAAATAAGGACAAAGGGACTAAGGGAGTCTTTCATATCTTAAAACATACAAGAGTCAAGAGAGTCAAAGCTTATAGCATCATTATATAACTTGTTCAACAACACCTCTAAAATTAGAACTGAGTAAGGGCCAAGACAACTTTTTGGACTCACCCTCATAGTCAAAGGCATATAATAAGATAAAGAGAGTCTTTGCTTATATAGGAACAAAAGATATCCTCCTCGGAGTTGAGGACTCACCAAACTTGCTTGAAGATATAGCACTAGCCGTATAGAGAAAGGTGATCAAGTGGAGCTCCGATTCCTACATGGTAACATCATGTAGGCATAAAGTATGGGAATCAAAATAGGTTGAGTATCGGGAAGGAGGTCTATACCAAAGTCTATTTCCCTTTTAGGAGGGACATCGGGGAGGTCACTAGGAAAGATATCAAAAAACTCATTTACCAAGTTTCAATGCAACAAGGGATAAGCAACATAATCAAAATGCATAATCATTAGCAAGATATAGTATATTAGCAACATGGCATGCATAAAAAATACTTAAAGTAAAACATACTTATATAGAACATATTAGATGTGTAGGAAGAGACCATCATTATAGACCAAGAAACTTAGTACTTGGAATTCAAGGTATGCCACCTGCTTGGAAGGTGGATGAAGTACATACCCCGCATCTTTGGTAGTATGGGATTGCCACCACCTGACAAGGTGGATAGGTTCATACCCCTCATCTATGATAATACGAGATTGCCACCACTTGACAAGGTGGATGAGGTACATACCCTTCAACTATGGTAGTACGGGATTGCCACCACCCGACAAGGTTGATGAGGTACATACCCCTCATCTATGGTAGTACGGGATTACCACCACCCGACAAGATGGATGAAGTACATACCCCTCATCTTGGTATTGTCAACTTGCAACACTATAGATACTTTTTTATGAAATCAACACATTGGTATATTACTTTCATCATCATAAAGTCACTTGATTTATAGGCCATGCATTAGATCATCTATAAATTAAGAATCCTAAATCGGATATTTTATCAAACACTTGGTGGGTGTGTAATGCTAGTATAAAATCATGTAATTCAAGAG
>DF361470.1:18529-46228 GCA_000787875.1 Solanum virginianum | reverse complement strand
GATGCTAGTATAAAATCATGTAATTCAAGAGTGAAATCATGCAAGAGAATTTGAAGTAAATTAACCCACCAGCACTTGGTAATACCCTTATGCAATATACATTGAGATCCTTCATCAAATGTCAAAATAGATCATAGATTCATAGCTTAAAATATGGTTAAACATTCACATTTTTATGAAACCCGAACATAGTTTATAGTCAAATTCATAATATGTAAGACCCACCAGTAAATCAACTTAGAAATATCCAATTTATGTGAAAAGGAAGGTTGGGTGGCATGGGTGAAAGGACCCAATGGTTGAAACTCACATACCTCAACTTGATAGGTTTCCTTGATGAAGATTTTGTTGAGAACTTGAAGCTTGAATGAATTGCTTAAGATCTGTAATGAGTTTGGGACCCTTGATTATGAGTAAAATATTTGTGTCAGTGTTTGAGAGGGTTTTGGGGAATGTCTTTTATGATATGAGGTTGAAAAATGACTAAGTATAGGTGTTTTTGCGCATGGGAAGGCTTAGGCCCAAGACCTAATGGCCTTGGACCGAAAAAATTTTAGAGCACAAAAATAACACTAATTCACTCCCTGGCCGCGTCGCGCCAGGGGCTTGGATCGTCTCTAGAATTTGCAAATTTTGGAAATATAAAATTTTGATACAGTTGCTCTAAAATTGTGGCTAGACCCATTTCCTACTCAATTTTGCTCCTGATCATGAATATGATATCGAATTTTTTATATCATGCACGAATTTTGAAATATATGGAGATTATGAATTTGGGCACTTTTGAGGCACAGTTTTGGACACCTTTTGGGGTCATTTCATTTTGAGTGAGGGTTTTATTTGGTTTGACGATCAGGTACTATCTGCTCATCTATTTTCAGCCTGTGATGTTAAGGTGTTGCATCCTTTGCTCTATTTTCTATCTTTATCTTGGTGTTTCACCTGTTTTCTCCACTGCAATTACAATACTGTGTTATAATAAGATTAGTAATTTTTTCATTTTCCTATATTTTATGTATTCTCCGTTAATATTGGCCTATGCTGATCAAAAGATGTAGGAAGTAAAGAAAATGTGTTTCTTGATTTTGTGGTCTTTGTTGTTAACTATCTTTCTTTCATTGATACTTAACGGATAAAATGTATTTTTATAGCTTGAAGAAAAACTTAAGGGGAGGACAAATTCAAGGTATTGGGTATTCCCATTAAGCAATATATCTGATTAGTTGAAAATCCATTCTAAAATTAAAACTTACATATTCAGAAGCTATATGAAAAACAATACAAGTTGCAATTCTAATATTAATATGATAAAAAAATTATCTTAAAATATTAGTCAAATTCAAGTAATTTGACTCTTAAATATGGAACACGACAAGTAATTTGGAATGGAGGAGTATCTTTTAACATCTTTGGCACTTGGGATAGAAAAACTTTTGAACTTTTATAACTTTCCTATTACAAAGGAATAAAGACTTTTGAAACTTGTTGTACTAAATATGTTAGGGTGGTTATACAACTTACAAAAAATTTATGATCTTAAGTATGCCATGATATTTGTGCTGCTATAAAAGATTCTCACTAAGAGTTACTTGAAGTTTAAATAAATTATTCAACTTTAGAAATGGGTCATTCTTTTTGAATAGATGAAAAATAAAATAGGTTCTCATAGATTGAAATGGAGAGAGTAGTAAGAATGCTAATATGCATATCTCTGGGATGCCCAAGGAAGTAATGTGGAGTATACAAACTAGGAATTAACATTTGCCAACTTTAAGTTGTGAATCAAAAAGCTTGGAAGTGTCATAACTACATTTTTTTGTTATTTGATATTTGTACAAATGAATGCCATTCTATACCTTTATTGTTTCCATCCTCCAACCTATAGGTAGAATAAACTCCAATGGTTTCTTTTATTAGTTCCAGGGGTAATTCCTGGTGCCTAATTTGTCTTCAATCAAATTATCAGTTAAATAATTATGATCATGGGCTTGTTTACTACTTTCTTTGATTACTATAAGAGGTAGAAATCTTATGCCTGGTAATGCAAAGACATTTCACCATGTCTTCTTATCCTACTTTGGTTGAGGAGAATGCTTGTTCAGGCTTAGGAGAGAACTTAAACATGTTAGATGGACATAGTAATAATCAAATAGTAACACCAAATTCAGTTCACTGCAAGAGAAGTTGCAAGGCTACTAGTGATGCTATAATTGATGCAATGCTAGAAATCGTAGTTGCTCAAAAATGAGGGCAGCTGCCATTATGAGAAATGAAGAGCGTTTTGCTATAAGCAAATGTATAAAGTATTAGATGAAATGCAAAGTGTCGATCAAAACATCTACTTTTTTGCATTGAATTTATTCGAGAATTCAAATGTTAGAGAAACTTTTATCTCTATTAGAAGAGAGAGAGGCTTGATATGGTTGCAGTGTAAGTACAATGTAGCAAATGCAACTAACTGATGAAATCAATTCTCGACTTTAGTTTGTTTTTGCTAGGACATTTTGACTATGTATTACTATTAGTTCTTGACATTTATATATTGGAAATTTTTTTATTACTGGGAGTGACTAGATGCTTATTTTAATTAGTAGTCTTTGACAGCTCTTATACAATAAAAATATATTATATTTTACTAGAGTGATTTTAACTTCTTTGGTTGTGCGATGCAGTTGCAAACTTTGCACTTGATCTGATTTATTATTTCTGTTGGTGATATGTGGCATCATTTACTAGAGATATTTGCATCAAACATGGATGATTCTTAGATTGGTTCATGGTTATGATTAAAAAATCAAATCGAATTGCAATTCAAATCAAATCGAAAAAAAATTATATTTTGTTTGGTTTGGGTTAGCTTGATTTAACATTTTAAAAATGATACTATTTTTTATAGTTTTAGTTTAACTAAAAAAATTATAAAAATAATCAAATTGAATTGATATTATACATTGTTGTGGAACAACATAAAACATGAATAAAGTAGGGAGTAGAAAGAAGATTTCTTATTCCTCTTGAAGGATAATCAAGAATTTAGTAACTCTTTACAATGAGGAAAACCTTTTTTATTCCTTTTGAAGGATATTCAAGGATTTGAGTGACTCTTTACAAGGAGAAAGTTGACTTGGTCCCTAACTAGGATACCTAGTTTTTTTCTCAAGGAATCTATATAACAAATAATCATTATAATACAAATATGTCTATAACACTACTCCTTGAATGTCTATTTGATAGATAATATGTATCGTAAAAATTTTACTAGAAAAAATTCAGTGAAAATTCTAGTACATGAAAAAGAGTATATATAATCAAATAATACATATATTAGATGCTTCATTGAAAATCTTACAAAGAAATCCAATGAAATTCAACTTTGTGAGGAAAAAAGAGCACATTGCGTATTAACTTCCCCTAATGAGAACATCTATCCAAAGACTTGAATCTTTGCATTCCAAGCTTTCACTTCCTCTCAAAAGTTGTAGTTCATAGAGACTTGGTGAATCAATTATTCATATTGTCACTCGAACTAATTTATTGCACGTTAATATCACCATTTATTTAAAGTTCATATATATAGAGAAACTTTGGCGAAATATGTTTTGTTCTATCTCCTTTTATGAATCTTTTCTTTAATGATATGATACTTCATATCAAAGAATTCGACAAGTTTCTTATTGATTTCAGCTTTTGTAAAAAAATACCTATTGGTTTTTGAAAACTCTTCAAAAGTTTCAATTCAAGTCATCAAGTTACATAATAATACAAAAGATTTTGGATGGATTAATCTATATGAGGATTATAAATAAGATTTTAAAGATTTTGAATCCTTCAAGAATTTTCATAATAATTTTGTCAAGTAACAACATTCAATATTAAATATATAACATCTTCTATTGTCTAACTGCAAGTCAAATAAGCTTTACGTTTGTCAAGATGGATCGTTTCACTAAACTAGGCCAATATACCGAGGGCTAAGTGTAAGGACCCACATGTTAGGAGGTTAAAAAGTGTAGAAGAAATGAAATTGCAAATGTTGCAAACCAATGTGTGAATCTCATTTATGATTCATGAAATAAACCATGGGTTATAAATAAGTTTTGTCGATGGGGTTGGCCTGGACAAAAATTTAACCAAGTATAAGGGCTATTCATGAAAGATCTTTATGGTTTGTGAATGGAACTAATGACAATAGAATGGGCTCGTGGTTGTATGACTTGAGTCGGTAGAAAATATAGTTTTTAAAGATCAAACTACAAACAAACAGGACGACTTGTACTCCAGTTTACAGATCATAGTTTAGTCTCGTGGTAAGGTTCATGAAGATTGAAAATTTGCTATGTATGGGAGGAAAGGTTGAGTGAATTCTATGACCTATAGTTCATCGTAGATTGAACTTCAGAGACTAAGTTTAAGAAGTTTGAAGAAGTTGAATAGGACAAAAACTATAGTATAGACTGTAGACTATTCTACGACTCATTAATGGGCTCGTTGTCTAGGTTTTGACATTTTAATGAAAGACATATTTTTCATTTCTTGTGTCTAAGCCTAAAATTACATCATTTGGGGACTCTTTTGTCTCCCATATAAGACACTAAACCCCCTCTCCATTCACTCTTATTCACACTATTTCTCATTCTCTCAAATTCTCTAAGGCAGGAACATGCATAGCAAAGGCAAGGATTAGGGTTTTCATCCAAGATCATTCTCATTCAACTTCTTTAAGCCTTTTCTTAAAATCATTGCGGGTACCTTCCATACCAAAGTTCCTCAATGATTTCCTTTAATTGTTTTTCTTTAAGTTCTTCAAGATTATGAGTTTCATGTGTATGTTTTAAAGGACGTTTTTATGATGTACTTACATGTATTTTGACTTTAATGATGTAATGTAATAATATACCATGAGTTCATATGATTATTAAGTTGATTGCTATGATTTCATTATCTAGGGTTTTTCAATGATGTTGTCGACTGCTTAATCTTAGTTTTAAAGTTACATATTTTAGCATGTTCATGAGTTATACCATTTAATAATGTGATTCAAGTCATTGCATAGGCCTACTAAGTTCATGATGAATTTTGTATGATGTTAAGGATAAGGGTTAAAAGTTAGTTCTAAAGTTATGTTGGTAAGCATGTTGTAAAGCCCTTTTGTTGTTTAAGATAGACCCTCAACGTGAAATGCCAGTCCTCACTTGATCGGATCCTAAGATGATGAGCTACTCCTAATTATGCTTCTTATGATTCTAAGTTGTAATTTATTACTAAGCTTATATTTTCTAAAGTATTCTATGGCATTGACTTAGCATCGAATGAGGCATTGAGGTGAGATTGGATAAAGGAACCCTAGTAATAATCCCTTGCCCCATTAACTATATACCACCATAGGAGCCCTTATAGGCTAGCTTAGTGAATCCATGAAAGCCCTAATGATAAATAAAGATGCATGCTTAAGTTGATGGAGTTCCATCTGACAAGTGTTCTCCCTATGCCAATGTAGGGCTCTATGTTGGATTCTATGTAGTAGCTCACATGATCTTATAGGTTATAGTCTTCACCCATAAAGTTTGTTTTTTTGATGTCTTTTTTCCATCATTTTTTTCATATGATACATTGATTTTTACTTCATATTAAGATTTATTCCTTGATCATCTTTAAACATGTTTTGAATGATGATATAACAATTTATGCATGGAAACTTCTAAATTTTATGAATGATGGAATCACAATTTCATGTATGATGACATTACAATTTCATGTTTGTATTGCATCTAACATACTTAGTACATTCCAATATACTAATGCATCTTCTACCTACAAGATGTCACATGTAGGGACTAGTGTTCCACCTCTTCCATTAGCACATGGCTAGCTTTGATGTTCGAGACTAGTAGTTGATTCGTGAACCCTTTCTTTTAGATTTAGAATTTCATCTTTTAGTTTATGCCTTGTATCTCTGAGATGATTATGTATTTAGAGTAGTTCATTGGAGACTTTTAGTTTCTATCCTATTTTCCTGCCTTTTGTATTTAAGGGGAACCGTGATAATGTTTTTGTCCTCGCTATGCCTTATGTAGAATGGTGTGTTTGGATGATATGGTTTTAGTCTAAAATGTTGTCGTTCGATTTCCAAAGATTAATGTCCCTTAGTCCATTTTTCCACTTTTAATTTCGTACTATGATGTTTAATTACCTATGAATGCTCTCGATGAATGTTAAGAGGTTTGGGTGAAGAACCTTTGTGTTTTTTATTCTCGTGTTATGAGTAGGCTCTAGGCTTATATCATGACAAACTTTGTATCAGAGTACGACGTTTGAAATGATCCTCAAATGTCCAACATACCACGTCAAGTAGAGTCTTGTTCATGGTTTTGAAGCGCGCTTTATGAATGAGGGGCTATCGGGAATTTAAGAAGTTTTCCTTGCTTTATGAATCATGTCATACCTTTAGAATTGTAAGCTTTTTCCTTTATCTAACAACGGTTCCTTTGCTAATTCTAGATTATGGCACCAAGAAAGAGCTCTTTTTGTCATGACCTAAGCCTAGGTCTATTTATAACACAACATATGAGAAATCCAAAGCCGCCTCACTTATGCCTCTTAGCATACATTAAGAATTTCATAGGAATCGAACATAAATAAAAGTGGAATTTTAAAAAGGTAGCAGGGCTAAGGGAGAATCAACATAAAATCCAGAAGGAAAACTTAAAACATAGACTCTTAATACTTTATCCAATAATACCTCTAACATAGAATTGGCAGGGGCTAAAATACGTTCAAGCTCACCCTCAAGTAAACTATAGCAAAAGAAATACAATTAGATAATCCAAAGATCTTAATACATCGATCATGAAAGAAACTAGGATATTGTCCACAAACTAAAAGACTCACCAACTCTCGTATTCATCAATCCAAAGCTATCCACGTGGAGGAGGAGCACCGTACCCTATATGATTAAATCATATAGAAAAAAGTATACATTAGTACTTTGAATGTGCTAGCATGTTGGTATGTAATGTAATAGGGTACATGTCATGAGGTAGGAAACAATATGATCATTTAAAATATCACTTAAGATATGAAACATAAGATAATGCATGTAGAAAGTAAGAAACATACATTTATTTGAATGCATAATAAAGCACTTAAACTTAGAGTAATGAGCAACATTAGTTTCTAGGCATAAGTAAAATAGTAATACCTTTAGAAAAATAATTCATTGTTTTAAGGGAAGGGCCATCTTACTATGAGTAAGACATTAGTAATCATAGTGAAGAACCCCTGGTATACATGAAGAGAAAATCATATACCTTTATGAGAATTACCATCAGTAATAATATGGGATCATAAATATTTGTGAGAGAAATCTTTACCAACATAAACCACACAGCTAAACTATGGATTCCCAATGTTTTTCTGACACCGGAAGAAAGGGGAGATCACTTGCCAAGGTGACCTCCTAGATGCCTAAGTGGATCTTAAAGCTAATTAGTGAGCAAGCCTCTACTAAAGGGTGGTTTATAAATCAACCTCTACTAGTGGGTGACTCCTATTTCCTACGGTGGCAACAATTATAGGATAATAGAATTTCTACTAATGGTCTTATGTCTCTTCTAACGAGGAGCTTCCATATTCATCCCCAGGTCCACTTGGTGCTAAGTAAAATTCTTGTAGAATAATCATCAGCATGAATCATAGAGTCATTTAATATGGAGAGGTATTCTACTAACCCATCCCATAAACATTTAGAACATTAATAATCATCATACAGATACATCCTAAGCTTGTCTATGTCTCTACTAATATCCTATCATCATTCCATAATCATAACTTGGTGAGAGAACTCATATCTCTATCATTCTTCACTTATACTTCATCATAAGAGAATATTGTAGGACATTTCATAGCTTAATGCAATTGTGCATGTAAACTTGCTTAAAATCATGTAGTTTTGATGAAATATACATACCCATGTAAATTGAGGACAATGGAATCATAATTGAGATAACCCATAGCTAATTCACAAACTCATCTCTTTAAATCATTAGAATGCATGAGTGAATATGCTAGAACATGAAATTTATGCATATCTTAAACTTGTTTTATATTTACTAGTAACAAATAAGCATGAGCTCAAGTCAAATTAAGAAGCCCAACAAACATCTTGTAAATATAATTTGTGAGTATGGAAGAGTGTCACAAGGTAAATTATGAAATATTTAGCTATTCTTGTACTAGAGTAGTAGAATACATCAATTTGAAGTATAATATAAAGAACTCATATCACAATCTCCATAACCCCCAAATTTTACTCAGAAAAGAACCTCAAGAAATTCATGAATTTTAAATTAAGCAACTTAGTTTATAGTTATTTATGCATATAGGTAGTAGAATCCATCAATTTAGGACCAAATTTAGGAAACCCATCAAATATCTCTAAAATTCTAACTTTCATAATATAGGAATCTATGACACAACATCCTTCTCGTGAAATTAAGCATCATTTCATAAGCATATAGGCTAACTAACATCAATAGAATCATAATATAAGCATTTGGAATCATAATATGAAAACCCATGAAGAATAACATAATTAGAATTAAGGAATAGAGGAGAAAATACTTTCGGTATACATGGGTGAAAGAAACCAATAAATGAAACTCACATACCTTGGTCGAAAATCTATGGAAGAACCTTAATTTGACAAGAGGAGCTTCAAACCCTAAGTTTAGTCTTCTCTTGAACTTTAGGAAGAAGGAATGCGAGAGAGTTAGAATGTTTTGGTTGAATGATTTGTGAATGAAAGGAAAAAGGGTAGAATAGACACATTTTAGAGAAAATATAAGCTTAATAAAATGTAGTTTAGGAATAGAATGATTGGGAATGTACCAAAAAGACCTGGCTTATATTTGTCGAACCAAACTATGAATGCATGTTGATGGCCCGTAAATAGAAGTACGACCCATACTTTGGGTCTCATAGAACTCATGTCATATAATTTTTTCCACCTTTTGATCTTCATTCTATGAGCACCTTCTATGGTTCATAATTAAAATTACAATCTGTCCTGTCATTCGTAAGCCAAGATCCAAAACCCATTAACTCAGACCCCCAAAACTATGAACACCTATATGATCTGTAGAATGAACTATGAGCTGTAAAATCACCTCACAATTTCCTTTAACACTTATTAGATTTCCAACTTCCAGGACCTTATTTACGACCCCTTATTACGTCTATAAATAATACCATGTCTTGTAACCCCTGTCGTACTTCCCGTCCTAACTTTAAAAAATTTTCCAAGTCAAATCCTATTCCTCAAGGTCTATCTATGGTCTGTGAAATGAACCATGACTCATACTTTGGGCTCATAGTTTCAGTCCAGTAACCAAATTCCAACTTTTGTTGTTGATCTTATCTTCAAACTTCTAGGGCATTACAATATCGCCCCTCCCCCCTCCCCCCTCCCCGAAAATATTATCCCTGAATGTGAATCAAGCTAGCACGATAAGAGTAAAATAAGCGTATAAGAATCCATCAAGAATGCAATAATTTGTTTTCATAAAAATGTCCAATTCTTTAACAATGAACATCATTTTAAATGGATAAGTAGCATATTTTTATAATTGCACATGAAACTTCAATCAAAACCTACTTCGTGAATATGTATGCACAATAAGAAAAATTAAAATAAATGATGCATGAAGATGAATATGAAAACTACCACTTTTACTAGTCCCTCAACACAACCACTTGCACCTAAACATCAATATAGCACCACAACCATAAAATCATCTAGCACCAACCATTACCATATTCTAAGAAACACATACATAAAAGGAAAAGCATTCCAAGCTCTTTCGCTTCCTCTTCTAGTGATCACCGGTAATCTCTCCTCTTGTGCCCTAAGTCACCACACTCAAAAGAACCTTCTCATCCCACCAAGCACTCTCCTAATATATCTTACAACACTTGATACAAGTAGGACAAGGATTTCTTTCCCTCTTACTCCTAGCTTCTAGAGTATTGGTAAATAACGATCGACCCTCATCAAAATGGGCCCTTTTAGACTCTCTTGCATTCTTTCTCATCTTAAATTTTCTCTATATAAGTCATAATCCTTGAAATGTTCATTTTCTTTACAAGCATGGAGGTTTGGCACTCTTAGACAAACAAGTTGGACAATTTTGACATAAATTTGCTCATTCTAGCACAGGGATGGACAACCATTGGTGGAGAATATTTGGAGAGTTGGGTGAACTTGAGGGAATACTAACTCACACTCATGTTCCTTTGCTTAAGGTTGATAAATTCTTGTACCTTGGCCTCCCTCAACTCCAAGAGAAAGAAGCAATCTAGGAATGCATCTTTGAACTCTCCCCAAGAAATAGGACCCTAAGCCTCATTCCTCTCATTTTTCCATTGAGTATGCCATATTTGAGCCACCCCTTTAAGCTAAAATACCGCCAACTCCACCTTTTTCTTCGATGTCACTCCCATGACGACTAACACCCTATGCACTTTATCCATAAATTTCTTGAGTATCTTCTTCTACCTTTGAACCATGGAACTCGGGAGGTTCATCCTAGCAAAGTCCTTCACACTAAAAGCCAGGGTGAAAACATTTGGAACATTAGCACCTTAATTGGCTTGATCAGTCATAGCTTGTGCTAAGCACCTCGAAAGTCTGTATGAGTCACTCCCTTATCTTGAGGGGCTTAAGGTATTCTTCTTGGAGAAATTATCTAGAAAAGCACAAAGAAAGATCTATTAGATAAAGGAAGCCATAGGAATAGTCTAAAAAATGACATTGTCATGACCCAAGCCTAGAGCCTAGACGTAACACGATGAATGAAAACCTAAAAGGACCCCAAACAAGCCTTTTAGCATATCAATTACATATCCTTGGATGCCGAAGCAATTAAACAACAACCAGAGAATAGAAATAAGGATAAAAGGGCTAAGGGAAGTTTTAGATAACCACAAGCAAATAAGAGTCAAGAACATAGCATAGTTACATCACTTGTCCAACAACACCTCTAAACATAGACTTGAGTAGGGGCCAAGACACTTTTTAGGCTCACCCTTATAGTATCAAGAGTTCAACATAAAGAAATGACATAAAGAAAAGTAGTATAGCTAGTGTCCCCAAACTTAAGGACTCACTAAAGCTTATCTTCAAGATATCACAACTAGCCACGTAGAGGATGATCATGAGGAGCTTTGATCCCTACGTGGTAACATCATGTAGGCATAGAGTATACATTAGTATGTTTGAATGTACTAAGTGTGTAGGATACAATACAATAAGACATAAGCCGATATAATCAAAATTCATCATAATAGGCAATACATAAGCATAATCTCAATATGATATGCATGATCAATGTTTGAAAAAAAAGAGGCTTGTAAATCATTCAACTTGCATAGACCATAAAACATGTGTGGGAAGAGACTTCAACCGACATATAATAAGACTAAGCGAGCTACAACTTGGAATTTTAATGATTACCCCTCACCGGTAAAGAGGTGGTCTACTTGCCCAGGTAAACCATACTCCACCTTACGGGAGCCCGTCCCATTTCAGAAAGGATTTCATGAGAAACTTCACCTTACGAGAGTCCATTCTATTTTGAGAAGAACTTCAAGAGAAAGTGTACTAAATGGATCCATTAGTATAGCAAGGCTATAACATAATCCTATGTTAGCACATAGTTCAAGGAAAGAGAGCAAACCCTTCATCCATCGGTGCTAAGTCTAATCCCACGAAATACTTATAATAATTATACTTTAATAACTTGCAATAGACATGGAATCATGACATGAGTAGCTCTAACATACTTGACCTCTAATGGTAAGCCTAACTTGAAGCATGAGAATAGCTCATCATCAAACATTATTCTTGCATTAACATCAAAGGCTCACAAAAGGTAAAATCGTAAAAATAGGGCTTAACTTCATACTTGCATAATCATAGGTAATTTCATGAATTCATAACATACTTGATAGCCCATATTCATCATGAAGTCACTTGACCTATAAAATATGTACATATACTGAGAATTCTTAACTTGCTATTTTATCAAGCACTTGGTGGGCGTGTAATGCTTGTTCATAACCATACAATTTAAGAGTGAAATCATATGAGAAAACTCAATGTAAATCAACCCACCAACACTTGGTAAGACCTTTACATGAAATACCTTGAAACCCATAATCAAATCTCATAAAATATCATAGTTTCATAGCCCAAAATATGCATAGTCACAATAGATAAACCATCTCATAATATAAGCTTGAAATAGGTAAACATGTATTTCCAATCAACATTTCATAAAACCCCAACAATAGTTTGTATTCATAATTCATAATAGATGATACCCATAAGTAACACAACTTGGAAATATGCAATTTTCATAAAAAAGGAAGGTTGGGTACCATAGGTGAAAGGACCCAATGGTTGAAACCCACATTTCTCAAACTTGGGGATTTCCTTAATAAAGATTTTAATGAGAACTTGAAGCTTAAATGGAGCTCTTGAGATTCGAAACTAAACTTGGGACACTTGAATTTGGGTGATATATTTGTCTAAGTGTTAGAGAGGGTTTTGGGGAATGTCTTGAATTATATGGAGTTGAAAAATGACTAAGTGTAGGTGTTTTTACGCATAGAAGGGCATTGGGGCCAAGACCCCAATATGTTAGGCCGAAACTGAAAATTAAAGAAAGTTCCAACACTGCTCTGAGATGGGTCTGTGTCGCGGAGCCAATGCAAATTGCCACTTGAAATTGAAAAGTTGGCGAAAATGAAATTTCACTATGGGTCCTCTAAAATCGGGGTTATACCCATATCCTACTCAATTTTGCCCCCCGATCAAGAATATAAGTAGGATTTTCAATATCACGTAGGGATTTTGAGATATATGAAAATTACGATTATTGATATTTCTGAGGCATATTTTTGGGTACTTTTTGGGGCATTTTAGACATAGATCATGAAAGAAGTGAGATAATTCCTAAATGTCATATAGCATCTTATTCATAGATATGGTATGCTTCACGCACATGGGTAATACTCTATTCAATGTGGTATGTTGGACTCTGAATACCATTTCAAACCTCATGCTCTGATGCCAAGTTTGTCATAAAAAAAGTGTAGGGGCTAGTCGTAATACGACAAATGGGAAACCTGAAGGCACCTTACCCAATCCTCTTAGCATACATCAAACATTTCATAATGATTGAACATAAATAAAAGCAAAATTTTAAAAGGGAAGCTCGGCTAATAGAGAATCAACATAAATCCCATAAAGAAAACTTAAAACATAGACTCATAATACTTTGTCCAACAATACCTTTGACATAGACTTGGCAAGACTAAGACAAGTTCAAGCTCACCCTCAAGTAAAATGTAGCAAAAGGAATAAAACTTGATAATCCGAAGGTCTTAATACATCAATCATGGAAGAAACTAGGATATTGTCCCCAAACTAAAGGACTCACCAACTTTCATCTTCAACAATCCAAAGCTAGCCATATGGAGGAGGAGCATAGTATACAACATGATTAAACCATGAAGGCAAAAGCTTGTGTTAGTACTTTGAATATACTAATACATTGGTATGCAATGCAGCATGGTACATGTCATGAACTAGTGAACAATATGATTATTTAAGACATCACTTAAGATAATGTATGTGGAAGGTAAGGAACGTACACTTATTAGAAGGCATGATAAAGTACTTAAAGTTAGAATGATAAGATACATAGGTTTCTAGGCATAAGTAAAATAGTAATACCTTTAGGAAAATAATTCATTATTTTAAGGGAAGGGCCATCTTATTATGAATGAGACATTTGTAGATCACTTGCCAAGGTGACCTCCTAGATGCCTAAGTGGATCTTCTAAAGCTAACTATTGAGCAAACCTCTACCAACGGGTGGTCTAGAAAGCAACCTCTTCTAGTGGGTGAACCCTATTTCCTATGATGACACGTAGTTATAGGACAATCAAATTTTACTAATGATCTTATTGCTCTTCTAATGAGGAGCTATTGCATTCATCCTAAGATCCACTTGGTTCTAAGTAAAACTGTCACAGAATAACTATAAGCATGAATCATAGAGTCATTTAATATAGAGTGGTATTCTACTAACTATTCTGATTAGAATTTAAAACATTAATAATCATCATATGGATAGCTCCTAAGGGTTGTCTATGCCTCTACTAATGGCCTATCTTCATTCCATAACCATAGCTAGGTGAGAAAACTCATATATCAATTATTCTTGACTTAGACTTCATTATAAGAGCATATTGTAGGACATTTCATGTCTTGATGCAAGCATGCATGTAAACTTGCTCAAACTCATATAGTTTGGGTGAAATATGCATACCTATGTAATTTGAGGACAGTGGTGTCACACCCCGAATCCCGTTAAGGCGGATCGACACCCGTTGCCGATAAGGCTCGGGAGAACCAACCTATATCTATGCCTTATCTATACATTTTATAAGAGATCTCTACGTTCAACATGCCTTTATGGAAGAAAACAGTAATGACAAGCCCAAAATAAAATGCTAACGACTAGGCCGTTGGGGCCTCATTCTCTAAAGTACAAACCATAACCATACTTTAATTTACATAGTCTACAAAGCCTCTACATAAGGAAAAAATCAGATAAGGGTCGGGACAAGCCCCACCTCGACCAGATATACATTACACAAATACAACTCTAGACACACAAAGCTCCGAAGCAACCTGGAGCTTGGTATTAACAGCTAGATGTCGGGACAAAGCCCTCCTCGACTAGTTATATATTACACAAATACAACTCTAGACACACAAAGTTCCGAAGCAACCTGGAGCTTGGTATTAGCAGCTGGATGTCCTGTACTCTTACTGAGGAGATCTACATATTACACAAATACAACTCTAGACACACAAAGTTCCGAAGCAACCTGGAGCTTGGTATTAGCAGCTGGATGTCCTGTACTACTTTCTCCCTAAGTACCTTTATCGGTGATAAAGGTCCAGGATTTTATGAGAATGAATACACCAAAATACCATGTTTCCAAAGTTAATAAAGACCCAATGCAATTAATTGATGAAACATATAGTAGGATCGTGGCCATCATGGTGAGTGCCGTAAGAAAAGAAGGTCGAGCTAATGGACTGTTAACTTAAAGGTCTGGGAAAGGGTTGTGATAATTAATTGGCTGATGAAAGAGGTGAAGGAGCTGGCCAAATTGACTGGGATAAGTTCAAAGGTGCATTTTTAGATCAGTTCTTCCTATTGGAGCTTAACGAAATGAAGGTACAAGAGTTCATAACTTGAAACAAGGCCATTGATGATTGCTCAATCCTACAACTCAAAGGAAGTAGGGTCGGTCATTATTAGCATATTACCCAATAATAGAGTTAGGGTTGAATCCCATAGGGAATGGTGGTTCGAGAGTTGAAGTATTTCATTGGAGTAGGCAATTGTAGATTCAAATTGGTAAAAATTGGGATTCAGCAAACAACAACTAAATTAACAAACTAATTAACAAAGGTAGAGAGGTGTTAGGAATATGCAAATATGAGGGTAAATCTACTAAGTTGGGTCTAAACATGAGTGAATAGGCTAGGACGCTGGTATGCTATGTTTCAATTACGACTACAAGGTGTTTTGCATGATTCAATTACGGTATCATACGTGGATCGCTTGAGGAAATTCCAAGCCTAAGAAATCATGACAAACCAATGAAAATTACAATTATGGGGCATTCCGAAGCACATGTTGGGTGTTTCAATATTTCCCCTTAGAAATATTCATCCCCGAATGTCAAAAAAACATGCATAAGAGAAATAATTACGAAGATTTCATCCTGACAAGAATGAATCAAATGCATTTAAACATTACTTTTCAAAAATCTCAACATGAATGTCAAAAATCACCATAACCTTGTTACCATAGAACATAATGCATGCAAAATGACATGAGGGCTAAAACTTAAGACTTGAAAGCATATAGGAGACTTAAATTATTACCTTCTGCTTGAGTAGAGTGGAAGAGATATGGGTATCACTTTTTCATGTCCGCCTCGGCTTCTCATGTGGCACTTTTAACTTTTTGATTCCTCCACGGGACATCCTCAAAGATCAAATTATCTTCTACAACTCCCACAATTTCTAAGGGCACTATAGCACTTGGGCCACCCACACATTTTCTCAACATAGACACATAGAAGACCTGATGAACCATATTCATCTCCATAGGCAACTCTAACTCGTATGCAACTTTACAAAATCTCCTCAAAATTTTATGAGGACCCACACACCTTGGGCTCAATTTCCCTTTCTTGCCAAACTGGACCATATCAAACTACCTAACCAGGGATCTATAATGCCTACCATATAAAGCTACAAAGGAGCCATGCCAATGCTTGAGTGATATCTATTGTTGTAAGCAAACTCAATAAGTGGACGATGTTCATCCCAACTACCCTTAACCTCCAAAACACAAGCTCTATGAAATATCCTCAAGAGTTTAAATAGTCCTTTCGGCTTGGTAGTGCATTTGAGGATGAAAAGTCATGCTAAGCTTAACCTTTGTACTATGACCTCTTTGGAAGGACCTCAAAAAGTGAGAAGTGAATTGAGCATCACGATTCGATATGATAAACAAGGACACCACATGCAATCTAACCAACTCATGAATATACAACTTGGCATAATCTTCGGCACCATAAGTGGTTTTAACTGGATGAAACTAAGTCAACCTTGTCATTCTATCCACAACAATCCAAATAGACTCAAAGTGTTTCCTAGTCTTAGGCAACCCAACCACAAAACCCATGTTGATCTCTTCTTACTTCCAAGTAAGAATTTCTTTGTCTTGGGCTAGGACACTCGGCCTTTGATGTTTGGCCTTCACTTGTTGGTAATTATGACAACCGAATACGAATTTGGCAATATTTCTCGTCATACTACCCCACCAATACACCTCCCTCAAGTCTCTATACATCTTTGTAGAACCAGGGTGAATAGAATTGGATGAATTATGATCCTCCTTCAAGATCAACTCCCTTAAGTCATGCACATTAGGCACACAGAACCTACATTAGTACCTAAGGGTACCATATCCCCCTTGGGAGAGAACCTTCACTTTACCATCCTTCATCAAGGTCTTCAACTCTAGCAAGGCGGGGTTAAGATCTTATTTTGACTTTACTTCCTCAATCAAAGAAGATTTAGAAACATCAACAACCACTACACCACCATTTTCAACTTCATCCAACCCAACCCCTAATCTAACCAACTGGTGAACTTTTCTAGCCACCTCTTTGCCACCATCATCAATATAAGCTAGACTACCTATGGACACTCTACTTAGAGCATCGACCATAACATTAGCTTTGTCGGGATGATAATGCACACTCATATCATAATCTTTAGGGAGCTCTAACCACCTTCTTTTTCTTATGTTAAGATCTTTTTGTGTGAACACATATTGAAGACTCTTATAATTGGTAAACACATCAACATGAACCCCATACAAGTATTTGATGCCAAATTTTCAAAGCAAACACTATGGCCACCAATTCTAGGTCATGGGAGGGATACTTTTGCTCATCCACCTTAAGTTGTCTACAAGCATATGCTATGACTTTGCCAATTCGCATCAAAACACACCCCAAACCAATTCCTGAGGCATCACAATATACAACAAACCCTTCCAACCTTTTTGGTAGAGCCAAATAGGAGCAGATACAAGGTTATCTTTTCACATGTGAAAAATCTTTTCATATTCATCGGTCCACACAATGTTTGCCTTCTTTTGCGTCAACTTTTTGATAGGAGAAGCAATAGAAGAAAAGCCATTCACAGACCTCCAGTAGTAACCAGCTAAACCCAAGAAACTCCTAATATCCGATGGAGTTAAGGGTCTAAGCCATTTTCTTATCACCTCCATCTTCTTAGGATCCATCTTAATGCCATCACCCGACACCACACGCCCTAGAAAAACAACCTCGTTCAACTAAAATTCATATTTTTCATATTTAGCAAACAACATATCCTCCCTCAAGATTTACAAGATCACCCTCAAGTGATTCACATGCTCTTAGGAATTTTACACTCCCTCACCTTCACTTGGTGGTATCTAGATCGAAGATCAACCGTAGAAAAGTGACTAGCCCCTTGTAGTTGGTCAAAAAGATTATCAATTCTTGGTAGAGGGTACTTGTTCTTTATGGTAACCCTATTAAATTGGCAATAATCAATGCACATCCTAAGAGAAACATTTTTTTCTTCACGAATAACAATGGTGCACCCCATGGTCACTTACTAGGCCTTATGAAACCCTTCTCCAACAAATCCATCGATTGATGCTTCAACTCCTTCAATTCTATCTGGTCCATATGGTAAGGAGGAAAGGAAATGGGTTGTGTATCCGAAAGCTCGAGAGGAACACTGAGAAGCTCATCAGGAACGACATGAAGAAACTCACTGACCATCGAAATCAACTCAATAGGAAGGACTTTGGACTCAACATCCCTAACCCTCACAAGGTGATAAAGGAAACCCTTAGAAATCAACTTTTGGGCTTTAAGATAAGAAATGAATCTACCTTTGACCACCATATCATGACTTATCCACTCAAGGACGGGCTCTTTAGGGAATTAGAATATAACCTTATGGATTCTACAATTAATGGATGCATAATATGCATGTAACCAATCCATCCCAAGAATGAAATCAAAATCCATGATATCTAATTCAATAAAATCACAAGGCAAGAATTTATGCAATATAAACACGGGATAATTTCTATAGACTCTTTTAGCAACAATGCACTCACCAAGGGAGGTTGACACTTTATAAAGTTCACATAATAATTCAAGGTTCATATGAAGCTTTTTGGCAACAAAAGAAGTATTGAAAGAAAGAGTGACACCTATATCTATCAATGCATACACATCATAATCAAAAACTTTTAACATACAGGTGACTATATCAGGCACCTCATCCAGCCCTTGCCTTCCTTCAAGAGTATAGAACCTATTTTTCCTTATAGCACCCCCTTGTTGGCCTCCCTTTACCCTTGGACCCGTATTAGCACCTTGGCCTTGAGGATGACCATCTTTACCTTTGTTTTGATCATGAGGGCAATCAACAACCTTGTGACCCACTTCACTACAACCATAGCAAGCATTAGAATTTCTCAAGCATGGGCCACTATGATTTCTACCACATCTTTGGCACTTAAGATTAGACACTCCACCATTACCACCTAGGAATCTTGGCTTATCATTAGGAAATCTCTTATTAGGAGCATTGGAAGATACTTGGCCTTGGAACTTATGGCGTTGAGGAAATCGACCACTCTTGGAACCTATGAAACCACTATCAAATTGAGCCCTCTTAGACTCAACACTTCTTCTATTTCTAAGTTTTCCCCTCTAGTTGCTCGACATGAGTCATGAGCTGAGATAAATCCATATCATTCACCAGCATGGTAGTATGACACTCTGCATTAACCAAGTCGGGAACTCCTGACACAAATTTGTTCATTCTAGCTCTAGGGTTGGCCACCAAGTGTGGAGAATACTTGGCAAGCTTATTTACTTGAGGGCATACTCCCTCACACTCGTGGAACCTTGCTTATGGTTTATAAAATCCATTATCTTAGCCTCCCTTAGCTCGATAGGAAAGAGCCGGTTGATGAATGCGGCTTTGAACTCCTCCCTGGAAGTAGTATTATCATCTCTCCTCTCTAATTTTCATTGGGTGAACCAAATTTGGGCCACACCTTTGAGTTAGTAGGCTGCTAACTCTGCTTTCTCCTGTGAATTGATCCCCATGATAGATAGCACCTTATACACCTCATCATGAACTCTTGGGGATCCTCTTCCAGGTTAGATCCATAGAACTCCCGGTGAATTCATTCTTATAAAATCCCTCACCCTTGAGGTTGGAGTGGGAGCATGAGGGGCTTGGGCCCCATGGTTCATTTGGTTCGTCATAGCATGGGCCAATATTGTGATAGCATCTCAAAACTCTTCTTGGTCTACCCCTCCATCTTGAGGAGCTTGAGGAGCAGGAGAGGCCAGTTGCTCCTCGAGAGCATGGGCTCTTCTTATTCTTCCCCTTGGAATTGGCCCGATCTAGAACAAACAAGAACATTTTTTAGGGGAAAAGCCTTATAGTTATACTTAAAGCATGATATAGACCATGAAGAAGTAAAACTTTTCGTAAAACGCCACATAGCCTCCTATTCATAGTTGTGACGTATTTTACAACCATGAATAAGACTCTAATCGATGAAATATATTGGATTTTCGAGGATCGTTAACAACCTAGTGCTCTAATACCAAGTTTGTCATGACCCAATCCTAGTGCCTAAATGTGACATGGCGAATGGGGAACCCAAAAGGACCCTAAACAAGCATCTTAGCATATCAATGACATATCCTTGGTCGCGGAAGCAAAATAAGCATTTCAAGATATAACAAAAAGGGAAGCGGGATTAAGAGAAGTCTTTGACAACCACCAAAAGCAATGAAGAGTCAAGCTCATAGCATAAGTACATCATAGTATCCTACAACCCCTCTAACATGGAATGGAGCGGAGGCCAAGACAATTCCTTGGCTCACCCTCATAATAATAAGTATTCAACATAAGAAGGAGTCTCAACATAACATGAAGTAAATAGATATTGTCCTCGAAATTGAGGACTCACCAAAACTTTCTCCAAGAATCGAACTCACTAGGAGGAGGAAGATGATCAAAAGGAGCTCCGATTCCTACATAATGATATCATATAGAGTATGTGTTAGTATATTTGAATGTACTAAATATGCAAGATGCAATAAAACAAAGACATAAGCCAATATATTCAAAATACATAATCATAAGCAATAGATATATGTAATCTCAACATGGCATGGATAATCATGCTTGTAATAAAACATGCTTGTAAAACATTTAACTTGCATAATACATATTACATGTGTAGGAAGAGACCTTAATTGACATATACCAAGTGAGCTACTACTTGAAATCCAAGGCATATCACCCCCTTGACGAGTGATCGAGGCATGTCACCCCCTTAACAAGGTGTTGTCTACTTATGGTAGCCATACAATGAACAATCTGAGGCATGTCACTCCCTCGTCAAGGTGATTGAGGCATGTCATCCCCTTGACAAGGTGTGGTATAACTAGATAGATCCACTAGAAAGCTATAAGTGAGATCATGTATAATTATATGGTGGCACATAGTTTAGAGACTGGCGTTGAGGAAATCGACCACTCTTGGCTTGACAAGGTGTGGTATAACTAGATAGATCCACTAGAAAGCTATAAGTGAGATCATGTATAATTATATGGTGGCACATAGTTTAGAGACTAAAACTTTATATAAGGACCTCTTGAGTCGAGCCCCCATCTTAAGCCTCAATCGGTGCTAAGTCAAATCCCATGGGATACTTGAAATAATCATAATTTAATCATAACATAAATAACTTGTAAGAGATATGATAACATGACTTGAATAGCTTATAAATATGCTTGACCTTTAATAGTGAGCCTAACTTGAATATGAAAGTATATAACAATCACACATGATCCCTTGCTTTAACATGAATGTCTCATAAGAGTTGAAAATCATAAAGTAGGGCTTAACTTAATACTTGTTACATCATAGATAGTTTTCATTAATTCAATACATCTTTGAAAGCCCTTAATCATCATAAAGTCACTTGATTTGTAAATCATATAATAGATCATCAATAACTTGAGGATTCTTGTTATGTCATTCTATCAAACACATGGTGGGCACATGATACTTGTTCAAAATCATGCAATTCAAGAGTGAAATAATATGAGTAAACTCAATGCAATTCAACCCACCAACATGAAATAAAACCCTCATATAGAATATCTTAAAATCCATCACCAAAGGTCATAATCGTTCATAGATTTATATTTCAAAACATGCATAGTCTCAATAGACAAAGTTAATTCATGGAATACGCTTGGAAAAGACATTCATCAATAATGAATCAACACTTTGATAAAATCCCAACATGATTTATACTCATATTTATTACTAGAGGATACTCATAGGTAATACAACTTGAAACGATGCAATTTTCATAAAATTAGAAGGCTGGGCTCCATGGGTGAAAGGACCCATGGATGAAGACCTACATACCTTAAACCTTGAATTTCTTGAAGTGAACTAGAAGTAGACTTAGAGCTTGAAATGAGTCCTTGAGTCCCAAAATTGAGTTGAAATCTTTATATCTGAATGAGAGAATTGATAGAGTCTGAGAGAGGTTTGAGAGGGTTTTGTGAGTTATAGAGTAAAAAATGGCTAAGCATGGGTGATTTCATGTTTAACAATGCCCTTTGCCAAAATAGAAAAACCAGGGAAAATAATACACTGGTCTGTGCCCCTAGCGTAATACAGACTAGATGCAGAGTACCATTTACACTAGTCCACGCCACTGGCGCATCGCGGCTAGGGTGCGGCCAGGCATTGGATTATGAAAAATTAACAAAAATTACTTTTCATTGCGGGCCTTCTAAAATCTAGATTATACCTATCTCCCACTTAATTTTGCTCCTTGATCAAGAATATGAAGTCAGATTGTTGAAATCCTGAACGAATTTTGATATATATGGAAATTACAATTATGGGGCATTCCGAAGCATATGTGGGGTGTTTCGATTCAGTAACATTAGATTATCTCTCCAGCTATTCGGCTATACGCCGAATTTATTTTACAACTTCAATTCTTACTAACTTTTTAGCATGATCTTGAGACTTGGTTGCTGAAATATTAGGCAGCCTGATTGCACATTTGGCGATATGCTGACTAAGTTGACAAAGCTACATTTTTCAACCTTTTTTACACTTCTTGTCACGACCCAAGCCTAGGGCCTAGATGTGACATGTCAAATGGGAACTTGAAGGGACCCAAACGAGTCCCTTAGCAGATCAATCACACTTCCTTGGTTGCAGAAGCATGATAAACAACAACAAGAGATATAATAAAATGAAGGTGGGACTAAGGGAAGTCTTTGATAATCATAAAAGTATATAAGAGTCAAGCTCATAACATAAGTATATCATAATATCCAACAACACCTCTAACATGGAATGGAGCTAGGGTAAAGATACTCTCCTGGCTCACCCTCATATTAACAAGTGTTCAACATAAAAAAGTCTTAAAATAGCGAGAGTAATATAGATAGTGTCGTAGGACTTGAGGACTCACCAATACTTATCTTCCAAAGTACCGAACTAGCCATATGGAGGATGATCAAAAGCTGCTCTGGTCTCTACATGGTAATATCATGTAGGCATAGAGTATGCATTAATATGTTTGAATGTACTATGTGGGATGCAATGCAATGCAACAAGACATGAACCAATATAGTCAAAATGCATAATCATAACATTAGATGTATAATCTCAATATGCAAGCATGATCAATGCTCATAATAAAACATGCTTGTAAATCATTCATCTTGCACAATATATGTAGCATACATATGTTGGAAGAGACGTAACCGACTTAAGTAAGACAAAGCGAGCTACAACTTGGAATTTCGATTATTACCCCTCATCGATAAAGAGGTTGTCTATTTGCCAAGGTAAACCATACTTCACCTTACGGGAACAGGACCTATTTCGTAGAAAGTAACCCTCCTTACGGGAACATGACCTATTTCAAAAGGATTTCATAATAAAGTGCACAAGATGGATCCACTAGAATAGTAAGGGTAATAATCATAATCCTATATTGGCACATAGTTTGAGGAAAGGAGTATGGACCCTTAACGACAGTCCACGGTGACAATCAATCCATCGGTGCTAAGTTTAATCCCACGGAATACTTGTAGTAATCATACTTTAATCATAACATGAGTAGCTTGTAAGAACATGACTTGAGTTGCTCATAAATATGCTTGACATCTAGTAGTGAGCCTAAGTTGAATATGAGAATAGATTATAATCATACATGAACCCTTGCTTTAAATGAATGGGTCACTAGAGATAAATTTTTTGAAATAGGGCTTAACTTGATGCTTATAACATTATAGATACTTCTCATGAATTCAATATATACTTGAAAACCCTTAAACATCATCAGTCATTTGACTTGTAAATAATGAAATAGACAATCAATAACTTGAGAATTCTTGACTTGACATTTTATTAAACACTTAGTGGGTTCATGATACTAGTTCAAAATCATACAATTTGAGAGTGAAATAAGATGAGAAAACTTAATGCAAATCAACCCACCAACATGTAGTAAAACTCTCATGTAGGGTACCTTGAAGTACATTACAAAAGCTCATGATAGATCATAGTTTCATAACTCAAAACATGCATAGTCTCAATAGACAAAGATCAACTCATAGTGTAAGCTTAAAATAGATACTCATACATTATCAACAATACTTTGACAAAACTCCAACATAATTCATGCTCATATTTCATAATAAGAGATACCCATAAGTAATACAACTTGAAATCATGCAAATTTTCATGAAAAGGGAAGGTTGGGCTCCGTGGGTCAAAGGACCCAATGGATGAAACCCACAAAATTCAAACTTGGGTTTTCTTGAGATGAGGTTGAAGGAAACTATCATGACCCAAGCCTAGGGCCTAGTTATGACACAGCAAATAGGGACCCCAAACAAGCCTCATAGCACATCAGTCACATATCCTTGGTCACGAAAGCAAAATAATAACAACAAGAGATATAATTAAAAAAAGGGAAACGGGACTAAGGGAAGTCTTTGATAATCATAACAACATAAAGGAGTCAAGGTCATAGCATGAGTACATCATAATATCCAAAAATACCTCTAAGATGGAATGGAGCGAGGGCCAAGACACATTCCGGGCTCACCCTCGTACTTATAATTGTTCAACATAAAAAAATATCAAATAGCAAGAGTATCATAGATAGTGACCTTGAACTTGAGGACTCACCAAAGCTTATCTTCCGAAGTATCAAAATAGCCATGTGGAAGATGATCAAAAGGTGCTCCAATTCCTACATGGTAATATCATGTAGGCATAGAGTATGCGTTAGTACATTGAATGTACTAAGTATGTAGGATGCAATGCAACAAGACATAAGCCAATCTAGTCAAAATACATAATCATAAGCAATTGATAAGTATAATATCAATATGGCATGCATGATCAATACTTGAAACAAAATATATTTGTAAATCACACAACTTGCATAGTATGTATTACATACATGGGAACAGACCTTAATTGACATAGACCAAGCGAACTACTACTTGGAATCCAAGGCATGTCACCCCCTTATAAGGTGATTGAGGCATGTCACCCCCTCAACAAGGTGATTGAGGTATGCCACCCCTCAACAAGGTGACTGAGACATGTCACCCCGTCAACTAGGTGATTGAGTTTTGTCACCCCTCAACAAGGTGATTGAGGCATGTCACCACCTTAACAATATGATTGAGGTATGTCACCCCTCAACAAGGTGATGAGGCATGTCAACCCCTCAATAAGGTGATCGAGGTATGTCAACCCTCAACAAGGTGATTAAGGCATGTCACCCCCTCAACAAGGTGTAGTCTACTTGCAATATCATAGTTACTTTTCATAAAGTCAATACATACATGCAAGCCCTTAATCATCATAAAGTCACTTGACTTATAAATCATGTAATAGATCATATATAACATGAGAATCTTTGTTATGACATTTTATCAAACACTTGGTGGGTTCCTAATGTTTGTTCAAAATCATGCAATTCAAGAGTGAAATTATATGAGAAAACTCAATAGAAATCAACCCACCAACACATACTAAAATCCTTATGTAGGGTAGCTTATAATCCATCATCAAATCTCATAATAAATCATAGTTTCATAGATCAAAACATGCATAGTCTCAATAGACAAAACCAATACATGATATAAGCTTAAATATATAGATGTGTATAATCAACTGATATTTCATAAAACCCTAACATAGTTTATAATCATAATCCATAATAAGAGATACCTATAGATGATACAACTTGAAAACATGTAATTTTCATAAAAAGGAAGATGGGGCTCCATGGGTGAAAGGACCCAATGGATGAAAGCCACATAACTCAAACTTAGATTTTCTTGTGATGAGCTTAAAGAGAACTTAGACCTTGAAAAGAATTCTTGAGATCCAAAGTTAAGCTTGAAATCCTTGAAATTTTAATGATTTATTTGGTTAAGTCTTGGAGAGGTTTTTGTGAGAGTTTTGAGTGATATAGAGTTGAAAAATGGCTAAGTATGAATATTTTCACGCATAAGTGGGCATGGTACTATGAATCCTATTGCCCTTGGCCGACATAGGAAAATTATGGAAAAATTAACACTAGTATGCGTATGGTTCGTGACGTAGACCTAACACGAAGATAAATTTAATATTGATCTGTTTCGTTGGCGTGTCGTGGCTAGGGGTGGATGCTCCCTGGAAATCACAAATTACCAAAATTTATTTTTTCTATGGGTCCTCAATAATCTAGGTTATACATATTTCACACTAATTTTTGCCCCCTGATTGAAAATATGAATTCGAACTTTCCATATCACGCACAAATTTTGAGATATATGGAAATTCGTATATGATATTGAAAGTTTGACTTCATATTCTTTATCAAGGGAAAACATTGAGTGAGAAATAGGTATAACCCTAATTTTAGAGGACCTGTAGTGAGATTTTATTTTTGCCAACTTTTTAATTTCCTATGGCAGTTCACGTTGGCTCCGCGACGTGGACCCATCGCGAAGCGGTGTTATGACTTTCTTAATTTCAGTTTTGGCCTAACACATTGGGGTCTTTGTCCCAATGCCTTTCTATGTGTAAAAACACCTATACTTAGTCATTTTTCAACCCCATATCATTCAAGACATTCCCCAAAACCCTCTCTAACACTTACCCAAATATTTCACCCAAATTCAAGTGTCCTAAATTTAATTCCGAATAAGAACTCCATTCAAACCTCAAGTTCTCATACAAATCTTCATCAAGAAAATCCCTCAATTTTAGGTACGTGAGTTTCAATCATTGGGTCCTTTAACCCATGGTGCCCACCCCTTCATTTTTATGAAAATTACATGTTTCCAAGTTGTGTTATTTATGGGTATCATTTATTATGAAGTATGAATAAAAACTATGTTGGGATTTTATGAAATATTGATTGGAAATACATGCTTACCTATTTTAAGCTTATACTATGAGATAATTTTTCTATTGACACTATATATATTTTGGGCTATGAAACTATGATCTATTATGAGATTTGATGATGGATTTCAAGGTATTTCACATGAGGGTTTTACCAAATGTTGGTGGATTAATTTACATTGAGTTCTCTCACATGATTTTATTCTTAGATTGCATGGTTTTGAACAAGCATTACACACCCTCAAGTGTTTGATAAAATGTCAAGTTAAGAATTCTTAAGATATGTACATGTTTTACACATCAAGTGACTTCATGAGGAAATATGGGCTATCAAGTATGTTATGAATTCATGAAATTACCTATGATTATGCAAATAAAAATTAAACCCTATTTTCAAGATTTTACCTCTTGTGAGCCTTTGATGTTAATGTAAGGGTAATGTTTGATGATGATCTATTCTCATGTTTCAAGTTAGGCTCACC
>DF361471.1:36628-48987 GCA_000787875.1 Solanum virginianum | reverse complement strand
AGAATATGACCTTTCGACTCAAGAATTTGAAAACTAATATCAATATCCTTAGGCAATGTCATGATCTCCTTTGATATGTTTGGTCATATTACCCTTAATCTATTTCCCCAATCTTACAGTACTCCGGCCTTTGCATTTTCTTTCGATCTTCATTTGGTAGGGACTATCGTGCTGATAACGTGTTATAAACTAATGAACAAATAAACTATAAAGATGGGAGAGTGAGAGAGACAAGAGCATAGAGAGAATAGAGAGAGCTTTCTATTATTTCATGTGTATATGCAATACAAGGAGAAGGCCTATTTATAGGCTCAAGTTTACAACTATACAAATTCAAGGGGATGTACATATTAAACAAGGAGGATGAACTTGGAGAATGTGATGAATGGTGTATTCACATAAATAAAGGAAGATGAATCTATGAATGGACATCCACAAACATTTATTTATAACAATACAAAAAATAATATAAGAAACACTTAATTAGTAACTTGAATATTTCTAAAAATCTTCAATTTATGAATCTTACTGAAAATCAAAAATAAAAAAGTACTCCGAATTATTCTAATTATAAGTAGCTGAATAAGTAATTTTAAGTATCTATTCAAAAAAGTGTTTAAATATTGTACAGAGTAAAATGAAATGTTCTAGTCATTGCCTAAAGGTTAACAGAATGTATTTAACAACCATCCAAACAAGCCCTTAACACAATAGGAGTGTCATTTTATCCGAAAGGAAACAGTAGCTCAGTGCCACAACCTCATTCCAAAATTCTCCAATGGCTGTCTCATCCATAGCCAATCTCTTCTCCTTCTTCAACCCTTCAAAACCTCCAATCCCCAAACCTCCAACTCTTCAATTTCCTCTCTCCGCCGGTGATTCTCTCTCTTCTTCGAGACCTAACGATGATTCTTCGTCAATGGTCGTTTCATCCAACGACAATCACAACTACCCAATATTACCAATATCATCTTCTGATTCCGATTTTTCGGCCGTAGTTTGCCCCTCACTTGCTTATGCTAACATGCTTTACTTCAGATCGGCTTATAATGTTCAGGTGATTGTAGGTGATAATGAACCGGAAGAGAAGCTTCTCAGCCGGTTTCGGAGGGAGGTCATGAAAGCTGGGGTCATCCAGGAATGTAAGCGTAGGAGATATTTTGAGAATGCCCAAGACGAGAAGAAGCGTAGGTCACGTGACGCTGCTCGCCGCAATCGTCGAAGGTACCTCGCTCCCTTTGTGCTTTTGTTTTTCTTCTCTCTCTGTATAAACTGTCGAGAATTGTTCAGTACCTTATTTTATCTCTATGTTGGGTATTTGCTAGAATCGTAAGTAAGTTGAAAATGGATTGGTCCTTTTGGCTATTCGAATATGAAGGTGGTATAAATTCAAATCAACCAACTAGCATCATTCTCAATTTAGCTCTGGTCGTGTATATTAAACCCCTATACATATTAGGGGTGGGCATAAACACCAACAGGTAACAACAACAATATACTCAGTGAAGTCTCATAAGTAGAGCCCGAAGAGGATGATATGTACCCCACGTTACTCATATATTGTGAAGAAGGTATAGAGGTTATTTTCGATAAACTTTCGGTTCAAGTAAAGCATAGTAAAAACAAGTTTAGAAAGGAAGATAGAGGATGAAGTAGTATTAGTTGTGCTGAAGCATAATGGAGAAGTGAATAGTAGCAACAACAAGTAGTATGATAATCGAAGCACAGGAAACTACAAGTAATGATAAAATTGAAGGATAAGATAGTATATGAGTGTAATAATGACAAAAATGATAAGAGAAACTATACAATGCTTGACTACCTATTAATCTTCTATATTAATCCTCGACCTCCATAGTCTAATCATCCCTCCTCAATATCTCCTAGGTCTATCTGGCTACCTCTACCTTTCCTCATACCTGTCAGAGCTAACCTCTCACACCTCTTCACTGGACATCTCTATGCATCTACTCTTGACATGCCCAAAACATCTTAGCCCTGCCTCCCCCATCTTGTCTACCACAAGGGTCACTCTCTCCTTGTTTCGAATTTTTCATCCTCAATCCTATGTTTACTAGGATGCCGACACATCTTTCTCAATATCGTCATTTTTGCTACTTTCTTTTTCTGTATGTGCGAGTTCTTAATCAACCAACACTCAGCTCCATACAACATAGCTAGTCCTGTAACCACTTTATAGAACTTGCTTTTAAGTCTTGGTGGCACACTCTTATCACAGAAGACACAGAAGGCAGGCCTCTATTTCATCCACCCCACTCTAATAAGGTGTGCAACACATTGTTGATATCCAAATGTTTTTTGGATTATGGACCCAAGACGCTTGAAATTTCCTCTCTTGGAGATAACTTGTATGTCAATCCTCGCTTCCGCATCTGCTTCGTGAGTTATGTCATTGTGTTTACACTCCAAGTACTCTATGTTGGTTCTGCCCACCACGAACCCTTTAGATTCCAAATTAGACTTTAGTTAACTTTGTCGAGAGTCTTGCCAATCAAAATTATGTCATTTGCTAATAGCTTCCACTGTGACATCTCTCCTTGGAATGTCACATCAGTTCATCCATCACAAAGACAAATAGAAACGGGCTATGAGCTGATTCGTTGTGCGACCCCATCATGACTTGGAAGTGTTCCGAGTCTCCACACACTATCATCTCTCGGATCTTGCCTCCATCATACTTGCATTTCTTTAATTGCCCTAAGTACCAAAAATCGGAAAATTGGACCAAATCAAACTAATTTAGTTCTTAAACTTTGATTCTATTTTTTCTAAAACTTCGTTATCTGATTCATTTCCTCGGTAAGAACTGAAATTTACAATAAAACCATGATTTGATGCTCAAACATTGGGTTTCTTCATTGCGTTTTAGAGATATACAAATATATTTTCCAAATTTAAACTTGGAAAAGTTGCCTATGTTTTCCTTAAGCTGTAGTATTCCGTAAAGTAACTCATTGCAGGTGTTAGTGTGTCACACATCAATTGATCTCCTGCTAATTAGCAGGTTGTTAAATCATTTCAGATTTAGTTCTTTGGTTCCAATTGTATGGCACTTCATATTTTAAGACATCCCCATTTGACATACTTCTAAATTAATATTTATGACATTACAAATTTTAAGGCCAGTTTCAAAAAAAGTATGACAAGTTTTAAGATCTCAACTCCTTTTAACAATTTAAAATAAAACTATGATTTGAGGCTCAAACCAACTGTTGCTGTTGTGCTGTTGATCTCACTGCTACTGGTTCTCTTGTTTTGCTGCTATGTGGCTGCATTATCCCCTGAAATAGCAAAGCAGCTATGGCAAATAGCAATATTGGTTTGCATTGGGGCAGCTGCATCTGTAACCTTGTGGCCCAATTTTAAAGAAGAAACATAAAATAGGCCATTTTAAATTGAAAAAATTAGCCTGTTTTAAATTTAAAAATAGCCTATTAATCAGGCCCATACTGAGGAAACGAACTAGAAAAAACCTAACTGAACTTGAAAGAACCCGACTAAATTGATTCGAACCAGAACGGACCAAAATTTGAAAGAACTGAACCAAAGAACCGAACCAAAGAACCGAACACCCACCCTAATGCTTATTCCCTCTATTCAGGCCAATTCTGATCATTAAGTTGTCTTGTGGCCAGTCGAAGTATCACAATCCAACCCATTGACATGCATTTTCAGTTTTGGCCCCACAAATCTCACGAATTTGTTCCTTGGGCTATGCCATCATTGAGTCCAAAAGTGTGCATATCATGTGAACTTGTGCTTTGTCTTATATAACACATCACTTTTCTATGGATTTGGTTAAGGTGTCATGTCACCCATTATTCAGAAACTCGCAAGCTAAGAAGCCTTCTATCTACTCGTTGTGATCCACCCACATCAGTTCACCCTCTTTGACACGAAGTCTCATATGTCATGACTGTAAAGGGGACCTAAAAGTCTCTAAGTTATAAAGCTTCACTTTTGTATCGCTAGTCAAATTAGAAGGACTTAATATCATGTTTTTGGCAGTAGAAGTGAAATCTACTGACCCCTGGTTAGACCAAAATTGCAATAACATGGTTTACCTGGTTATTGACAATAACTTTCAAGCTTCAAGAGAAAAGATGTGTAGAGACTATGCATCCTTTATTCATTGGCTTTTGCATTCTTGTGTGTTAATTTTGTCATCCACAAAACATCAATTTGGTGAGATTTGTCAAGCTAGTAATTTAAAACGAGAATCTGATCCATCAACCCCTTATATCAACCATTTTGGTGTTGTGGTTTAGAAGATATTAATAAATTGTGATCATGATCCAACTAATGATTATTAATTTTTTGGGATAAAAAATTACCTGCAAAATTTATGTCGTCTAATTTGAATTGCCGACTTATATATTTTCCTATCATTGTTATCCATTGGAACAGACGTGGACCACCAAGAAATTTCTCAGAGGATAAGCAAGAGACATCTAAGAACAAGAGGGATGACGATGGAGAAGATAACTGGGAACTTCCTGACGGAGTGGCCTTTTGATTTGATTGTTGCTTCTTTTTCATTTTTTCGGTCTTCTGTAGGAAGTGGTGTCTTTCTCATTTTGGAGAGAATTGTAGTCATGTAATTTCCTTTGGGAAATCATTTTCACTGATTTTTCCAACTGCATTTACCTGATTCGTTGGTACTGTATCTATATTCTCGTGAGAGTGTAATTGTTAAGCCTGTTTAGAAGTGTACGAGCTATTTGCTGTTTATGTCTGATATCTCAAAAATACTAGTTCAACTGCTAGCTGATAGGAGAGAACAGATAAACGAATTAGAGCGTTACATTGCCAATTAACAAAGATGGCAGTATTTATTGTGTAATTAGGAGTCTCCAAACTGGGCAGAGTGAAATGATGAATCTGCATAATCTTTCTAAGGTGGGGAGTTTTTTCTTATTTCATCCTCTCACCATATTGATATGGATATCGCCCATGCGGAGTTGTATTTTTCAGGGCACATTTCAATGGTGAAGATTAGGTCCAAGACCAATATGGTTGTCTCTATCCTTTCTTGTGCTTGGAAAATTCCGGCCAGTATAAAAGTTTGATTTGATCCGCTGCATAAATTATTTACAATAGGGTTGTGTAAGAGCATAGCAAAGGGGAAATTCATGAGGATAATATCCAGATTCCTGAGTATCGTGGTGTTTTAACAACAGTCGAACAACTATGAACTTGATGAGCTTGAAAGGTATGGCTACTCGCTTGCTTTCTGCTGAGCTGTCTTCTCAATGCATTATTCAATTGGTTTTATGAACATGTTTCTGTGCCCTTTTTGTAGCACAAGCAAATGATCATACTGATTCCTACAAAATGCAACATTGAAACTGACTATGAATTTGAGAGAAGAAGAATGAATGCTTTTTTCCTGCTGTTGTTCAACAATGTGAAAAATTGGGTTGAAGTTTGACTACATTGGTGCTCTAAATAATATAATGGATACACTTGGAGTTAGTGATGCTCCTCTGAGGCCTGAGCTATTATCCAAATTGACTCACTTATACCTTTGAATTCTGCACCACAAGTGCCAAAAACCTCAAAGAAATCTTATGGTAGATTGAAATTTATATTGTCATTTTCTGTTTGGGCTCTACTAGATTAGCATTGCTTGGTGTCTCCAGCAATATACCTGGAAGGCTTGAACTAGTTTCAACTTTAAAAAAGAAGAAGAAAGTGCGATAAGTTGTTCTCATCGAGCTTTGTCATTTATAGCCTTACACTGGTTTTGGTTTCTTTGGTCCTCTTTGTACAGGAAGAACCATGATTACTAAGACGGGCCACTGGAGCTCATGTTAATTTCGCCAACCTCTCAAAATCTGGTATTTTTTCAAAGGTCAGTTCGCGCAATACATAAAATTTATCAGCAGGTTGTTGTTTTGAAAAGTCAAATCAGAGCCCTTTTGTTTATTGGCAATGTCAAACTGTTTACATTGGTAATCTGAAAGTTGTTAAAGCTGCTCTGGACTTTTTAAATAAGCAGAGTGAGTGAGCATATTGTCCTGTGGGAGAGTTATTAAATACTAGCTGAAATGGCAACTGCCTCTATGGAGTATATTCTCTTATTGACAAGACATTAGAAAACCAATGAATGGACTATCACACTGTCTTAGCACTCATTCATGATAGGAGTATTTATCTGCTGCCATGTTGGAGCTAGGAATTCTAACAAGGAAAAATGCAAGAATGTTACATTTAGGATTTGAACATCCAAACCAATCTTTATACCGCCTTTGACATTACATTTACAAGTCATTTAGTAGAGCGTATTTAAGAAATACATTGTCTTTATGTATTACTAATACTCTTTTTCAACCTATTAGTTATACATTATTGTATATTAAGGTGTGTTACTAATACCATCGATTTCTAGGTATTAATAATGCAATAGTTTTGATGTATGCATTAACATGATTAAAGACCCAATTGCCTCTCAAAATCCTTTTTACATCTTTTCCATCATAATTGTGAAGGGTATCTTTGTAAATAATTTTTTTTATGCAATGCATGCTATTTTAAATGCAAAACTAAATGATGCATATAAATATTCTATATATAATTAATGCAAGTATAATTAATACATGCGTTACAAATGCAACCATTATTAATACACTCTATTTAGCATTATTTTTATACATTCTACCAAACGACTGCTAATAGTGTCCTTGTGTTATAGGGGGATTCAACAATTTAATCTATTTGTGCAGTAGAATTAACCATATGATGAAAAGTTTATACACAGCACTTGTCTTTGAGCTATTATATTTGAATTATGAACTATTTACGACAAATTACGTTTAATCTTGCTAGGTGGAATGTGGGAGAGGAGGATAAGATGTGTACAAACCTTATCTCTACATCGTGGAGGTAGAGATGTTATTTCCAAAAGATTTGACTCAAATAACTCAATAACAACATTACATAACAAATAATAAGGAAATCATTCAAAAAAACCGCACAGTAACAACATCAACATAATGCAAATTATGAACCAAAATGGTTGGATATATACTTTCATTGTCTAATAACTAGAAATGGCTAATAATCGGCACAATACTCAACTTGGCACTCCAACTTGATTCTAACTTATAAGTTGGAACTTAAACTTTGGCATTTTACAATTAGACACTTCAACTTGCCAAATCCTTAACAAATAAACACACAGCCCACGCAGGCATAGCGTGTGGCTTACACGCGCGCTGACATGTTTTTCGGTCCAATAATACGATGCCACGTAAGTCATATTCTATGCCATGTCATTGTTGTGTGTTTATTTGTTAAGAATTTGGCAAGTTGAAGTGTCTAATTGTAAAGTGTCAAAGTTTAAGTTTCAACTTATAAGTTGGAACTAAGTTGGAGTGCCAAATTGGGTATTGTGCCCTAATAATCTATAGGGACCATTCTTAAATAAGGTTGTACAAACCATAGTAGTCTAGTCAAGGAGTAGAGAAGAATTATACCCAAATAATATGAGGCCAGTTGAATATGATGTGACCTACACAACGTGATTTTCCTGTTAATATCCTTTTGGGGTCCAGAAAAATTAGTAGGCCAGTCGAATAAATCAGTCAAGTTTTTTTTTTTTATCCTTTTCTTATCTATGTTGTGTGGTGGTCCCAAGTCAATTTCATAATGAATTTGGACGGTTTTATTATATGTGGTTACAATGAACATAAAGATTAAGAGGATACAAAATAAAGAAAAACAAATTACATGTACAATCATTTTTTAAAAAAAAATAACAAAAGGAATTAGGTTTAACAGTTTTGAAAAGAGAATATCTGGATATAGTTTTTTTTTTAAAGAAAATAAATTATAAAAAATTAAATATAGGTTCGGACAATTAAGAACCGAGATAAATGAGGTGCTCCTTTGCATTTAATCTGTTATGGTCACTCATACATATTCAAGTATTCCACTTCTGACATGCACCTCAGTATGAAAATAATGTCTTGGGGTAAAAGATTATTTGTATTCCATATTTATATCGAATTAATTAATACAAGAAAATGTATCGTATAGTATACATTGAGGGAAAAAAAGAGAGAAAATAACAAGTGTATACTCTCTTCATTATTTATTTTTTCTAATTATATGTTATCTCATTCAATGAACTAGAAATAATTAGTACTTCATAATAAGAGTAAGAAATATATATATAAAATTGTAAATTTATCTATTTATTTTCTAATTTAGATATTTATTTTAATCTAATAAATAAGTAAAAAAATAGCCAATTCATTCATATAGGAGTATTACTTTTTTGCCTCTTGTTTTTGGTTTGCGGGTGAATGCATTAAGTGTTCGATATTCATAGTGCTCTCAAATAAAGATGATTTCATAGAATTGAACTTGAGACATGATTAAAAATAAAGAAATATTTATCATTCTGTCACAATTTTGATTGATCATTCATAGTGGAATTAACTTTGTATATGAGGAAAAGGTTCTAAAGAGGACTTATCTTTGCGTTGACTAAAAACAAAACGTGTTTCTTCGTGTTAAGTATATATTAATTAATTTGGGACGTCTAGAATATTAGAAGGTTAGTCGAATATATAAATCACAAAATCAATCAACTTTCTTTTTTTGTTTCAGACCTATTTTCTTAAACTATTTGTGTGGTGATTCAAATCAAAGTCAACCCCACGAGATCTTGTACAATCACATTGCTTATTTTATTGTCAAAAGGAATATATTTAATTGTTTTGGAAAAGAGAAGCTAGAAATGTATTTTTTTAAAGCAGCAATAATGGTTTGAACACAATTAAAAAAGGAGAAGCAAGATAAATGAGCTATGGAGATTATTGGAAGATATTCAAATTCTTAGCGTGTTTTATCAAGTTATAAGATGTCATATTTTTTCTATTCCATTTTATGTTGTATTTTTTTATTTGACACGATATTTAATTATTTTTTTTAAAACTTATAATATCTAATTAGAGTAAAGTGACATTTTTTTAAATGAATTAAAAAGAAAAGAATGTCACATAAAATGGATAGAAGGAATAATATTTTTAATGATTTGCTCTCAAAAGCATCTTTTGCCATAAATTAATGGCTAAATCAGAAGTTTTACTAAAAATGCTAAGGAATATCCAAAATTTAATAATTATAAATCTACAAAAAATAAATAAAAAATATTTGATCCAAAAACAACACTGCTATAATTTTTCAACAATATCCAATTGATCACCTCTCGCCAACTCTAATTAAATCACTATTATTATTTGGATATACATAATCTTTTCCTTTCAAACGAATTTGGATGGACATATTTTATTTATATTATACTCTATATATATAGGATAATATACAAATAATCTTCTCCAATTCTTGTGGCGCAACACTTGGATAAGTGATAACATCTAATTTGTTTCTCTTTTCTAACAAACAAAAATAAAATAATTTATTTTTATGTGGTCGGCAATAAAACCTTGTAAATATAATATCATTTTTTATAGATAATAATTATGCAAACCGATATATATAGTCAAAAGGAAAATAAATGAATTCAATAATTGGCGACTCGAGATTGTTCAGTTTCCACTAACATAAAGGGGCCCATTCTAGAGGCCCGACAGGTGGCAAAGAGGAACTTGGCCCATTTTAATCTTAAATCACTTTTATTTTTCTTAAAAAAAAACAGTTTATTTACTTAAGTACATTAAATATATTTTTAATTTAAAAATTATAAGATTCAAATATTTTATTTATTTTTTAAATTTGTGCTTAATCAAATTAAGACAAATAAATGGAATACTATTGGCCTTCTTTTATTTTACTAAATATATT
This sequence comes from Solanum virginianum, assembly GCA_000787875.1. NCBI lineage: Eukaryota > Viridiplantae > Streptophyta > Magnoliopsida > Solanales > Solanaceae > Solanum > Solanum virginianum. The sequence continues at coordinate 39,153 of DF361471.1, read as the reverse complement.
CTTATGAATGGTACTTTAAAATTTTCATTTGATAAATAAAGACATCTCATAAATTACAATATTTTTTTAAACTTCTATGTGAGATAATTATTTTATTATTTTAATATAAATAATAAAATAAAATAATTTTAAAATTCAAAATGAGATAAAAGTTATGTAACAAATAATTCCTAATTACAATGATTGAATAAAAATAAAAATAATAGTAATAATTTATTTTTAAAAAAATGTCAAAGTGGACAAATAAAGAGAATCTATTCTTGGAAAGGAAATGACAAGACAAGTACTGAATAACAGTTGTCGTGAAGTAATTGAGTTAGAGATCATAACAATAATGTGATTTTCCAGCTGTTCAACTTTTTCACTTTTAGGTGCACATTTATTATTTACTATATTTTTACGAACAGAACATTGAAGTGACGTCAATGAGAGTTGTGGCAGGATAATATTCGTTCGTCCCAAATTAATTGAATTTTTGAGCTAATATATATATTTTAACAAAAATATTTAAAGAAAAATATTTAAAGATAAAATTTACAACATATTTTTCATGATTATCCTTTGTAAAGTCATAAAAATATAGTGTAATTTATCTCCTAAAAATATTAAAGTTCAGTAAAAGAAAGAGTAAATATGAAAAAAGTTTCAAACATTCATATTGAACTTTGAATAATTAAATATTTTAGATATTGAAAAAAGTCTCACAAATTTAATTAATTTGGAACAGAGGGAGTATTAACTTAATTTGGGAAATAATTCACATATATTAAGAAAAATATTTAAGTATATAATTTAAATCATACTTTAAATTATTACACTTTTGTGAAATCATAAGTGTAGCTTTGCTAGTAGCATAATTTATCTCTTAAAAAATAAAAAACTTCAATAAATAAAAGGATAAATATGAAAAAAATTTCAAATATTCATCTTGAACTTTGAATAATTCAATTAATAAAAAATCCTTAATCAAAAGTACTCTTTCATCTTTAATTAAAAGTCTTAAGTTCGAATACTTCTGAATATGGAACCACCTTTGTTAGGAACATTTTATCTGTCAATATGAAACTTTTTTATGTTATCCGAGTATAGTTGAAATCAGTAATGGAGTCAGAATTTTTAAAATCTGAAGAAATGAACACATTAATTAGTAAAAAAAATGACATTTATTATATATGCATAAAATATAATTTTAATCACATATAAATAAAATAAAATAATTTTTTGCCGAAAAGAATCGGAAACAAATTAGAAAAAAACATTGGACCGACCAAGTAGGAAAATAAAAAGATGGCCAGCGTGACAAGTCATGAGAAAGAGGTCCCTTGTTTGTTGCGCTTTGCACAAAAACAGATCCAGACGGCCACTTCTCGTGGCGTCTGATCCCATTAATCCATCTCGAGTTTAGACATGCATTCCGTGACCTCCTCATATACTTTTTTATTTTATATCCGTGTAATATTGGAATTCGATTAATTTAAAATCATATCAAGAAATTTTATTTTTAGAAATAAAATATTTTTTATTAAAAATAATTTTATATATATATATATATATATATATACTAGTATTCAAAATCTTTAGTAGAAATATTATCACTCGGTTAACGAATCTACAGTAATACCTCGTGATGTATGATGTTGACGTCACTTTAATCTCTAATGCGGTTTAAAATTTTGACAAATTTATTACGATAATCAAAATTAATCTCTTTTCTTTTAATTTCTTAAAGTGACATTTCTTTGGGATAAAGTTTATTTAGCTACAATAATGACATATAAAATGATGGAAAAGGAGTTTTAGATAAAGACATTAAAATAATAATCTCTTTAGTTATAGTATAGAGTACGTATATCATGTATTCTTTTTATCTTATTTTATGTGATATTTTTACTTAATTCATCTCAAAAAAATATTATGATTAGAAATAATTTAATATTTTTTATTCTTAAAGAAATAATTTTAACCACACAAATGTCTAAGAATTATTTTAGACGACAAGTTTTAAATTATTTTTTTTAATCATATGTACTATTAAATTAAACCGTGTCACATAAAATGTGACGAACGGAGTATTACTCATAGCCAAAATAGGAAGATGTTTCTCGAACCCCAATCATCAGTTCAATTGCGTGATACAGTGTAACAGTATCCCATACCAATTTGCTCTTTTCCTTTGTTTTTGTTTTGGATACAATTTGTCATACCAAATTTGCTGTGAGCATATTCAAATTGAGCTTAGAGAAAATGGCTTATTGGTTATCTGAAAGGCCATTTTTGCTTTGTAGGAGAATAAAATATGTGGATAATGACTCCTTAGTTATTTGAAAGGCCGTATTTAGTATCTATCCTTGGATTGGATGAATCTTGTATCACATTAATATGAAATATGGCTAAGAGATGGACCCAAACATGGTGCCTTTCTGTCAATTTTGGCAGCTCAATGTCCAGGCCACATGGGTGAACACAATTCAGCCACTTCTTATTTATATACTCTGTTCCATTTTACATGGCGATCTTTCTTGTTT